>VCRD01001692.1:32340-69209 GCA_006783055.1 Trinorchestia longiramus | reverse complement strand
TTGCGTCGACATTTACTCTTTCATTTTAACGTTGTTTATTTTCCAGATTACATTTCGGTCATTTAAGCGCTCAATTTAACCCACAATAATGAGTGCAAAACAGACGTCGTAAGAAAGCTCCTTAACTAAAAAGAAAGGGCTCAGTGAAGAGACAGAAGAAGAGCCTCCAACATCAAAGAAACATAAAGCTTTTAACAGACAATACAATGAGTCGTATTTGAAATATGGATTCATCTAGATAGGTGATTCAAACACACCATCCCTGCTCTGCATAGTTTCGGGTAGCCGGCTCTCTAATAAAGCAATGAAACCTTCAAAACTGCTTCGCCACTTAAACGTCAATGACGGATAATGCGCTGAGAACATCCTATTTGGTGGCTAACCGTATTGTTAAGGCTAAAAATCCATTTACTATCGGTGAAGAATTGATCTTGCCTTCCACTAAAGACATTAGCCGTGAGCTCCTAGGAGAGGCTGCTGTTAAAAAGACAGCACATGTGGCTTTGTCGGTTGGCACTGTGACTAGGCATATTGAGGAAATAGCCGAAAACATTGAGACACCATTGTTAGAGTGTTTTCTTCCCAACAACAAAAGACCCACGAACGGGTAAGGAATGAATCAGCAACCCGTTTGTCAACAAACCAGGCGAATCTATGATAGCATTTCTGTTCAAGGAGAAGATCAACTGCTGGAGATTGCAAATGACGGAGGCCTTAAAACTACGTTCAAGACAACAACTCTGCCGGTGTTCTGAATTAAAGTAATGCTGGAATACCCTGAGATTGCCACCACAGCACTTAAATGCCTATTGCCATTTCCGACATGCTATCTGTGTGAAGCGGGGTTTTCTGCAGTGATAGCAACCAAAACCAAACAACGGAGTAAACTGGACATAAGCAACACACTTCGGGTGTCATTGTCTCCTACTACCCCCAGGTGGAACCGTCTCGTTGTAGGGAAACAAGCTCAGGGTTTTCATTGATTTACGGTTCGAGTGGGTTAAATGGTAAATGGCTTTACTATCATTTTTTGCTTAATTGCATTCTATTATGAAAGCATGTTTGAGTAGAATAAATTTGGAATCATTAAATAAAAACAATCAAAAACATCAAAAGGCCTTTTCTTCCCCCCTTCGGCTCCTCTCAGCGGGCCGCGGTAAAATTATCGAACGTTGACCGGTCCGCGTCGATGAAAATGTTGGGGACTGCTGGTCTAGGTGTGTTGTGTGTAGGTGCTGTCTACGAAGGGAGCTTAAATGGTTTCGATCTTCAGTGAAATACATCACCAGTGATATTAATATTCTATGTCTGTACACTTTCCCAAGAAAATTTCATGAATCTATAAGAAAGTTTCATTTGCTAAAAGTAAGATGGATCGGTTTGTGAGTAAGACTAAATGCATTTCGAATACAACTCTAACGGCTTGTCGCTCTAGTACAAGCGATGCTTTTGAGGAAATTGCTGCAGTCAGTGATTCTACAGTGGAAGAACAGAAACAAAGGCTACGAAATGTGATTCACCACAAAATCCCTGGCCATACTTGCACGATTTTTTTAAGTACGTCAGCACTTGCAAGGATAGTTGTAGTATGACGTTCAAATGTGTTAAGTGTTTGCCGATGACGAAATGCTACAAGGCACAAAAGAAGTCTCTCTACAGTCTGCGAAAACCAATCGCGATCATTCATGCAGTGGTAATTAAAATCCGTATTTATAGCTAATACAGGCTAAAAACATAATACGGTTGTTATGATATAATGACCCATATTGCTTAATGCTAACAATAATGAAATTAGTGGGAGGAATGGGAAATAGCCAGTAAGTATTTGAGGTAAATATTGAATTTTACGTCTCTAATTCTTTTTCCACCCTCGATTTTGAACCTGAATTTATTTTCCAGGTGTTTACGAGTTTCACTGAGTGCGTGAAAAGAGGAAATGAAGAACATTTCAGGGTGAAACGAGATTTGTCTGGTGAACGGGATTATGTTGATAAGGATGAGTTGGGTACCCCAGAAGACAATATGTGCAGGTGAAGATGCTGCAAGCAATTGATCTGAATAGATATATTGGCCTGGATGCTTGCAACACGACCCTAGAAAACAAAATTATGAAATTTTCCATTTAAGATGTCTTGTCACTTGGAATCGTTGGGAGGTGTACTTTCATCAATATGATAAAATATTCATCAGGCAAGAATTTCTAAAAAAATCGACGTACACTCACTAGAAAGGTTGAAGAAATATTTGAATGCGAGGTTACCTTATTGAAAGAAAAGCTGGAAGGACTACGTATGTTGCAGCTATGGCGGATGGCTGGTGTAGCTGGAACAAGTGAGTTCAACTGAACAAGTGAAAAGAGCGTGCTCTAACAAATTTTTATTTGTTTAATATTTATTATTTATTTTGTTATTTGTTAAATTCATTAAAATATTAAACAGAATGTATGGTATCTTCCAAATACAACTTGAAACAATATGATTCCCGCAAAAAGGCTATACTCGTATAGCGTTGTTAAAGATACAAGTGATTTTGAAATTTGAATATAAATGTTGGGTAACTGCCATTAAATTTCAATAAAATGCTAGGCATTAAATATGCAGTATACGTAATAGTTACAGTTGCGAAGTGTGGTTGCAACCGCAACTTATAAGCTTGTGTTGGTGCCGTTGCGATCGTAAATATTTTGGGTGACTAAATTGAGTGAAAGTAAAATTTAGATGATCGGAACTATTTTGGGTGATTTTTCCGTTGTGTGCCCAATACTGCAGTTAGATAGCTTCTTGAAGGGATTCACTCCGGAAGCATCTTCATACTGATTCACTTTTAACTAAAACTTTTCAGGGCAAGCCCATCCCTTTCATGCAGGATTACCACTCACCGAAATTTTTGAAATCCCAGATCATGTACCAAAAACAAACAGATTGGGCCTAAAAACCTCAGTTGTTAGAAAATAAGTCTATTTACCACTTTCATGATACAACTTGAATTTTTATCGAATGTATTCAGAACTTAATTGGTACCCAACATATGCCCAACTGTATGCTTACTAATGTTTAATTTGGTACATATTTTCATCATCTTCATTTATTCTTCAAATGGTTATCCGTTTCTTTGCCATTGTGATCATTTTGAAGGAGAACCGCGGGATGTCCAGTAAAGTAAACTGTTACAAGTAAGTCTCCTTCGGCTACTTTTTCATCCAATGTGTTAGGATTTTTCAGCTGTAAATGATTGCAACAAAATATGAGATTTAGAAGCGACACAAAAATTATTGTGTTAGAGTTTATGAGTAATAAGCGTTGCCTTGTTATTGTGTTTCAGCACAACGTTGCAAACAAGGCAGTAGCAGTTGCCAGGATTTTTTATCAGCCTCTAGTCCAATCGATGAGTTCAGCATTCTCCAGCCACAATTGCTATATGTTTTGGGTATACCACTTTTTTATTTACTACCTGCTGGTATTACATCGCAAACGGTTCTCAACTCAAGTTAGACAATAACTCACATAAATATCCCCAAACAAGCAATTTATATCGAGAAATACAATCTTCACGTATACTTAGAACATGGTAAAGTTATCAACTGGTGATATTGAATTTCTCTGCTCAGTAGTCCGTGCATAAACTATACGAGCTCGTTTTAATGTGGCACAATCAAATTTGAAAACGTATAATGAAGTTTGAAAACGTCATTAAACGTATAATGAACACATCTGATAACCAAGTAAAGCTGTCATTTTCAGTAGTGTACAAGTTATCATGGATTTTTTTGAAATTTCGTAATCTAGGTGCAGAAAGGTGACATAAAGTTATTTTATTGACAGGTAATCGATTTACTTTCGTTCATATATAAAAATCTAATTTCCTAAATTGATTAATTTTTGGTTTGGCCTCCTTAACGCGCTCCGGCATTCCAGTGAACTTGAACATTTTTCAACACATGAATTACGAAAATTCAAATAATCTATAACAATTTCATCACTACTGCGTAGAATTTGTGCATCATTAATTCCTAATTCGAGGTCATGAGTAATGAAAAATGCATTTTTTTAGCTTACAGTAATAAAATAAAACTCAGATTCATGGCAAGTATGAAAATTAAAATACATATCCCTATCATAACACTTAAAATCCCAAATCTAAGTAAGAAAAAATGCAGTGACAATCCTGAGCAGGGGTGTCCTGGGTTGGTAGAAGGTTTATGTAAAACTACCAAATATCACAGCAGTGGTACCAAATCATAGAAAAAGGTACTAGACAATAAATATATTGAATACATTAAAACTAACCCAATGAGAATAGAAATTAAAATTTTATGTATACTGTATATACTTTACACTTCAGAAAAAGTAAGTCCATGATCGTCAACTACTCTATCCTGCTTCATCATTGTAACTAGCTTGTCGTCACGGTTCTACTTTGTACGAGTACAGTCAATATTTTTCATCGAGGATTTTGAATTTGAAAGTGCACTATCAGTGTCAGTCTTCAGTGAGTCAGTAGCTAGTATTTAGTCGGTATCTTTGCAAACATCACCCACCATGCCGGGTAAATGTTTCAATAGAAAAAATATCAAATTGTGCTCTGCAAGATACGCACAGAGTTGTAACTCAGTTGGGGTTTTTTTGTCGAACAATTCGATAACATTCTTGCTGTCAAGAATTAATTACGTATACGTTCAAGTGTCCGTAGAGCCAAAGAAAGCAAAACCTTCATTTTGAAGCGAAACGCACGAAGCTCGGTGCGAAGAAACTTATTCTGGCAGCCCTGGTCCACCTTCCAAGCAATGCAAGTTTTCGATGATGGAAGCAGTGATGACAAAAGTATTGACCTTGTTATGTCTACAGCTGTATTGTGAGTTACTCAGACGAGAACCGCCTCTAACACACGTTTTATCTACAATTCCTACTGATCAGTTGGCATTCTCACGATTTTTAAGATAGATTGATTGTCATATCTGCTCAATATAGTAACGTCGTATATGTACTGTCATCACGATGGGAAACAGAAATTGCAGTGATCAGTTATATTCAAAGTTAACCCTCATTCATTTTCGATTCCAAATTGCAATACAATTTAAGATTGATTCTATTATTCCTCAAATGCAAAGAGTATAAATATTTCTAACAGTAAACGATTCGTTTTGAGCATGACGTGCTGGAGCACAAAAGATATAATCAGATGTTTTGAAAAACTGAATTGGAATCCTAGCTCAACTTGTTTCTGGTTAAATGAAATTAATCAATAGACATTATGAAATAACCAATAACACAATTGGTTATTAACACAATAACACAAGTCTAAAACGTTATAAATCAGCTATAATCGTATTAAATTATTTTGAACAATTTTTTCACGTGTTTTAATGAAATGAAAGATCATCTAAAAATTTTGATCAATATATTGAATACCATCTTTTATTAAATAATTCAGTCGGTCATAGAATAAGTTTTAGGATTTAGTTTTAAAATAAAGTAGTTTTTTTGGTCTCTGATACAATGTGAAAGTAAACGTAAGGTTTGAGACAACATTATTCATTCACTCACCTACGTTCAGTACTATTAGTCATTTTTTAGAATACGATGTTCATATTATTTCAAACTCCTTATATGGTATTAAGTACATGAAAAATTATAATTTATTTTTAGAATGAAATATTTAGTTTGACGTATATAAGGAAAATATCATTAAAAAAATAGAGTTGACAAATTATTCGTACTTTTACAGGAAGGGAACTTAATAAGATTAGAATAGACTAAGGCTATAAAACGAGCCATTTGGTCTTATTCATGCTAAAGTAATCACATCAATCACGCACGTCCACTTCAATCACTGAAGCCAATTCAGTCACGTACACGTACTTCACTCNCGCGCACAGGTATTTCAGTCACACAGATGTACCACAATCATACACTGGCACAGGAGTTAGGGACATAGAATCAGTACGTTATAATGCTGGGGAATGTATAATCCAATATTTGTTGAGACTATTTTTGGATGTGTCCACAGTTCCAGCCGAAACGATGTTTTGGAATAGCTGGTTCCATGTGGCCACAATTTTAACGGGGAAAAATATTAGAGCTTAGGAAGTATTGAAGTTTCTTATTATTAGTTTTTTGCCGTTATATCTGGTTCGTACGTTACTGTCTCTTTCAAAAAGCCCTTCCATAGTCGCGGCGTTCAAGCTCCTGAGATACTTATAGGTCTTTATGAGTTTTCCTTGCAGTATTTTTGTTCTATGGTGATGAGTTCAAGCAGTTGAAGTCGTCTTCAGTAGCTGAAATTGCAGAATTCTGGAATAATTTTCGTTGCTTTATGCTGAATTTTTTCATTTTAATAATATCTCTGCGTTGGGTAGATGACCAGAGTTGCACTTCATATCCAAATATGGGAGGACTAGGACTGTATAAAGAGATAATATCATGTTATTTGACTCGTATTGAAAGTTCTATGCAATGAAAGCATGAATTTACCTTGCATTTCTGAAGCTTTGTTCTACTTGTTTGTCGTGTTTGATATTTTTAGTGAAAATTGTACCGAAATCTCTTTGTTGCTGTACTGCTTCAATAGGAATGTCATTCGTTGTGTGTTGGATATCTGGTTATTTGCACTAACATGGATAACGAACCACATATCGATGTTGAAGCTCATTTACCAGGTTTCGGTCCATTGGAGAAGACAATTGAGGTCTGATCGTGACAATTGAGGTCGCTGGCTTGATCGTGAATCATCACTCGTAGAGTGCGACCAGCGAGTCAATTCTGTATACATCTGGAGTAGTTGCCTCGTATTCCCTGATTCACTTTAGCCATGAATCTTTTGGGGTAAACTTTATCGAAGGCTCTTTGAAAGTCGAGATATATAAGGTACGGTCGTATATGTGGTTGACTTTTTTGAAGTAGTCGAAGAGGTTTGTGAGGCATCAACTTTTTTTCTGAATCCGTGATGAGTGTTAGTAATTAGATTTTGGTCATGAATGTTCTTTGTTATACGTACTTTGAACAATCTTTCTTTTGTGTTACTGAAGACAGACATTAGACTATTTGGACGATAGTTATTGGGTGTTTGTTTGTATCTTTTTTTGAAAATAGAATTGACATTTGCCTGCTTTCAATCCTCCGGAACAATTATAGTTTCAAGCGATCGAATGAAGACGTTTGATAAGGGTTCGCTAAGTACTTCCCTTGTTTTTTCGAGTATCCTGGGAGCGAGTCCGTTGGGTCCATTTGACTTATATGGGTTTAAAATGTTGAGCCGTTTTTCTACCTCATTAACTTTATATACGCCATCTCTCAGGATTTCCTATGGATTTAAAGCATGAGGTTGCTGGAATTCAGTTAAGTCTTTGCGAGTGAAGACTGAAAGTAGGTATATATTAAGAATTTTGGTTTCGCTTCTGTTGTCCGTTTAGTTAACCCTTTAGCGACTAAAAGGACAATTCGGTCGTCTTTCACGGTCTTTGGGAGAATTGTTCTAATAATTAAACAGTGAGCAATATGAGGTTGCTACTAGGTTTGAACGCGGCGGCATGTTACAGCGCCGTTCTTTTGGCTGCCTGGCTCTGAGGGTGCTTCATTGCATCAGTGTACAGACGGTCTTGGTGACCTTAGTCGTGGAAACTCGAAAAACAAATTGATCGCTAAAGGGTTAACCCTTTAGCGACCAAGTGGACTATTCGGTCGCCTCTCACGGTCTTTGGGAGAATTGTTCTAATAATTAAACAGTGAGCAATATGAGGTTGCTACTAGGTTTGAACGCTTCGGCATGTTACAGCGTCGTTCTTTTGGCTGCCTGGCTCTCAGCATGCTTCATTGCATCAGTGTACAGACGGTCTTTGTGAGCTTAAATGTAGAAACTAGAAAAACAAATTGGTCGCTAAAGGGTTAAGTCCTCGGGATTGATCAGTGGTTCAATAATGTCTCTGTTGAGCTGTCTGTCATGTATGTATCTGTACAAGCTCTTGGAGTTAGTTTTGGCTTGCACTGTAACTGTACTCCCTTTATTTAACTTCGTAGATTTTATCATTCGCCTTACAGAACTGCAGGTGCGAACATGTTTTTGACGATAGGGTTAAGTTTGGTATCGTTTAAATCTTCTGTACGTGTGACTATTTTCTCTCATTTGAAAGGGGTTTGAGTCTTTATAAAAGCAGGAGTGTTATAAGTTGGCTTATTCCGCTTTGTTGGGATGTGGTGCTCTGTGGTGGTTGCATTTTTCCTTTCAAAATGGATGGTAAATAGTTAGATCTTTCTCTTTGATTACTTCAACCAAACAATTTGTTATATCTTTTAATCAAATTGGAGCAACTGTAACCTGGTATATTATTAAATTCTTTAATTACATCATGTTCTAATTCTTGAAGACTTTTTGGAACCTGGCGATGAATTCGAACTTCCAATTCTCGCCACAGATTTTCAAATGGATTTAACACGTTTGTTGCGATGCGACCCACCGGTGGGTCACTTAGGTTAGGTTCTGTAATTTTTTCAGAGCCTTCTAGTGACTATGCGTACAAAGTGAAGTTTTACACCGATCAGGGAATCGCATTAACACGTTGAGTGCGATTGTCTAGCTGGTGCAAATCTTTACTTTGTACACACAGTCACTAGAAAGCTTTGAAAAAATTACAGAACCTAACCTGAGCGACCCACCGGTGGGTCGTATCGCACTTAACGTGTTAAACGTGTTAAGCAAAGAATCACCGAAAGCCAGGGCAAAACTGTAATTTTATTTTTTTGGAGTCATGTTTTCAAAGATTTAAGTATATGTTTGGGAACCATTGTTGATCTGAAATTTATGCAAACAGCCGAGCTTAAAACCTTCCCTCGATCACTTCAGGATTTACTTCAATATATTTACGTAGTCGTCAGATTTTATGACCTACATGATCACAATTAAATTACCAGTCCCACTTGAGGTGCTACAACCTTATAACATCTGCAACCTTATCCATGTTTAAACGTTGGTACTGTGATCTTGAGGAGAAATTTTTTACATTTTTGAGCCAAATTTTGTTCACACCATTATTTGGTTTGGCTAACCATCCAGAGTAGCCTCATAGTTCGAGGCTACTCTGGGTGGTTAGCTTGATAAGAGACACTTAAACTATGGTACTTTCCATAACCTTTATGAACGCTATCCTTTGTAACGATCACTTACTCCTCAAAATGTGTTCACCAAAATTGTCCTAGTGAATCGAACTCTATCATGCAGACAATGTTAAATTGTTTACTTTTACCAAATCACTTTTATCAACAAATAGGCCTAATAAGGAGAAATTAAATTTTAAGAATTTTATGCCCCATTGTTGCGCTTTAACCCTAGTCAAACTTCAGTGATAATAGTTTTCTTTGTCTTCCTTCCACACGAATAACAAGTGAAGCATTGGCTCACAACTCCTACAGCTTGCTCAATGACAGTGGTAAGGGCTCTGAATAAAACTAAAAATAATATCATCGTGTGCTTGCACAAGTTACAAACACATATCATTCAAAAAATTACTTTCATCGTTTAGTTTTACACATTTATCAAATGCATTTCAATATCTCAATGGAAGCAAAATGCTTAAAGAATAAGCCAATAGATGAAGATATGTGTTCCCGGAGTTGAAACTACTTAAATTTGGTTGCCTTCAAACAGGATAACACAAAACTTGGGTCACTGATATGTTACTGGGAACTAAATATTCCTGCAGACCTCGT
Source organism: Trinorchestia longiramus (assembly GCA_006783055.1). Classification (NCBI taxonomy): domain Eukaryota; kingdom Metazoa; phylum Arthropoda; class Malacostraca; order Amphipoda; family Talitridae; genus Trinorchestia; species Trinorchestia longiramus. The sequence goes on along the minus strand of VCRD01001692.1, from coordinate 59,511 downwards.
AGTGTCAGTTTGTACTCTCAGTGCTGCCAGCAACAATTCAAAAGTTAATACAGCACATGCCAACAAATGCTGAGTGCGTTGTCAACTGGATCAAATGTGTCTCATCTAGTAAAACCTGCTAGATAATGAAAAAAACACACTACGTGCACTTTATTCTTTTTGAATTTGTTGGGTCAAACACTTGAGATTCATGTGGTCACGTAATACAAATAATGGAACTGACAACTTTTTCTAATCTATGCAGAAATTTTATCAAAACGAAACCGTTTGAGACACGATCATTTCCGTTTGAGGGTAAATATCAAGTAAAACTCAAGCAGTGTAACATATATTCTAGCTGTGAGAGTCAAATCTCTCCTCTTCATTCTGTTGAATATGTGTTGAAACTTAAAGAGACTTCGACCATTGTACCACGTGCACTTTAGCATCCTATCATGCACTCAACTAATATAATCTATGAAGAACAGCAGATTTACAATCACGATATCAAAACATGTGTTTTGAATACTAAAGAGCAGCAAGTATAAACACGTATATTAATTGCCAATTGTTATTGTACACGAATATTTTATTAGTACGAGGTAGTAATTAGCACGATTACCGGGCGGGCAGAAAAAACTGAACACACCTTTAATCAAATATTTTGATTGTTGGGCAGCTCTTATCTTGTTCTGCCGCATATCATTTGATAGCCAGTTAATTTAACCTTAAAGACAAACTTTTGTTACTGTGGTGTACTGTAAAATGACTTCTCAGTGAGATAAACGAGTGGAGGTGTCTTCACTTCTTTGCACAGGAACCGAAGTGAGTGAGGTCGCAAATCTGGTCGGGGTGTCCCGTACAACCGTCTACGCGATCAGATATGCTGATTGTGGTCGAAAGAGTGTTGTGGATCGAGACAGCTTGCGAGATGCCATTCAGAACAGTCCCTTGACGTCCGTGCACCAACATGCCAAGAGGCTGGGGGGGTTGGAGCGACCACAGTTGGACGAGCAGTCGCAAAGCTGAAAAGCAAGTCCCCTGTCATTGTTGGGAGGTCGCTGCTCACACCAGCCATCCTTGCCGCGCTTTGAACGTTACCAGAGGCTCATGAATGATCTTAAGTCTGCTCCACCTGGTCAGGTGATCATCTTCTCAGATGAGAAGACTTGGCTAGTCGACCCAGCGAGTTATATTGAGGCCTGCCCATTGAGGCCAAGGCCTGACGCGTTCACCACCCAAACATCATCGCCCTTGAAGCATCCGTTGACCGGGAGTGGATGATCATGAACACGGACTACGTTGTCAAGACTTGCAAAACTTTCAGGAGCAGCTTCGATACCAACATCGATGCAGATGGTGGTTGTATTGAATAAAATTGAAGATTAGAAGGATATTTTATTGCTTGAAAATTTTGCTCTTTTAAAGGAGTTAATGAGGTACCTAATGCAGAATTTATATTTAGGGTTTGTTCAGTTTTTTCGGCCCACCCGGTATTTCAACAAATTTCCAAACAACGTTAATGTCCTCAGCCTTCATATCAAAACTCAGAGTTACGCTCATATTGAAAATTGTCACAGTTACGTACACATTGGTGTTAATATTTTTTCCGTGACACTAATCGAAGAGTTTTCATTTCATTTGCTTGTATTACGCATTAAAAAGGGAAAATAGAAATGATAATTGCCAAACTACTTTATTATATATATTACGATTCAAAAATCGGTGAAATGCTTATTTTGTTGTTGTTATTCACATTAAATTTTCAGGTTTAATACGACAATGAAATGGGCTTGCGAATCGTGTGGAACGACTGGAAGTTTTTGTCAGACACGTTATCGGCATCTAGTATTCGAAATTCAAATAGCAGTAGAGACCTAGGCGATCTTTTACAGCATTTGTAAGTTAATGAAGCTCTATATATCTGACATAATTTAACCTGTAAACTGGAGCTCATATTCGCATGCAAAAAACAACATTCATACAAACGACATATAATCAAGATTTAGAATAGTACTTTACAAACAAATATCATGATTAAACTGTGGCAACGAATTCAAGCCAGATGTTTTTTAGATATTTTTTTACAAAGATAAGTGAAGTTCAAATCTAATCATAGTCTTTAGTGACTTCAACTTCATAAAAAGGGTTTACAATCATTCAAACGTTTAATTAAGATCAATGTTCATCTCAATTCAAATCTTCAAGATTTTTAGAATGTTCGGCGAGGGTAGGGAGCAATGTTGATTTAACTTTCATTTGAATGAAGTAAGATTTATCCCAATCAATTAAAAGTTTACGTAGTAACAGACTCCTCTGTTTATAGCAAAACAAAAAATTACGATACTACATCTGGGAGCAAGAAATGTAGAACCCTTAATCTATTTGCTAATGTTTTATATTACTAAAATATTCGTCTAATGTATTTCTTGTGGTATTATTCAGTTGTAAAATGTTGTAGAAAATTTCCCTCGTATGCCATTTCAAAAAGTAATTAAATTAGGTTATGATCCAAATAACTGCTGCTGTGATAGTGAATTTCGTATGGTTTTTGTTTTCCTTTTTTCAGAATTCCTGGTTTTGGTGGGCTTTTGATGTGTAAAATTTGTTACATCAAGATCCGAAGATATATGTGTCACTTTAGTGAATAACTTACCTACATGAAATAGTATTTTCGTCACATAAACATGATCTGACCCCTCTTGAGAAGAATGTCTATCAGTATTATTTTAGGAGGAAGATAGAGGACCAAGATAAGTCATACGTATATGAATGTTGCAACTGTTGTTCAGTTATACCGTGAGAATGGGTGTACACTTAGGAATGCAAATAACGTACACTAGGTACTGCTGCTTCTTATGTAAATGGGACAGTAGGGATAGGAAAGCACATTGCATTCTTGCAGATTGGCCTGTAAAAAAATCTTGACTCTAGCGATCAAAATGTCGTGGCCAAGCAACTTGTGGGCTCATAGCACGTTTTTCTTCCATCCTTTCATATACAGCTGGGTCAGATGAAAAATTAAGTCATAAATATAGACCATGAAGGGCAAGTCTTCAATTACATAAGAAACAAATTTCCCAGATTAAATGATATAAAGGTTTGGATAGTATGTTTGTTGGATAACAAAGTCAACAACTTATCAAAGGTCCTGCGTTAGATTGAGTTTTGAAAGGGAAGCTTGGGAAGCTCTTCTTAAAGGGAGTTATACGTGGATTTCGAGGGAACAAAAGAAATGATAAGAACACCCAGTTGATGACAGTAGTACTTCTTGAAAAACACCATTAACTTGAATGCAACATGTCCTTTGAAATCCAGTTTTTCCACATCCACCTAAACATTTGACTCCTAATTGTAGAGCTGAAAGTGTAGAACACGGAGACAGATTGCATCAGGATAATTATTACAATGAACAAAGATATCAGGGTAGTTGGAATAAAACTATACTTGAAGATTACTGTTCGTGCGCATGCATGAATGCTCCGGAATTCACTTACAAAAGGCAAGCCAAAAGAAAGCAATCGCATGCCGCCAACGCATGATTTTTTCACTCTCAACGACAGGTGTTCATCTATCAATGAAAGACCCTTAGAATATAACTGTCTGTAGAAATTCAAAATTTACTTTCAATGTTGTTGGCATATGGAATTAAAATGTATCATTTTCTTTTAATCCGGTAAAATATAATACTTGTACCTACTGCATATCACAGAAATTAGAGCTAATAAAGACATTTTTGTTCCTTACATATTTTTCTCCTCCCAAAGTTAGCAACATTTGACTGAGGAAGTAAAAGTTGACTAAGAAAACATTCCAAAAATCAATTTTAGTTGGCCTGTATAATTTGACGAAGTAATGGAGTAGTCTGCAATATGTACTCACATGTGTATGTTGTCCTAGTTTTTGTGAAAATCTTTACCAAAATTTTTATCACAACATATTAGGCAGAAATTATGATGTCCATTCTAATGGTATTCATCAATTAGCTGAGAGAAAAAATCAAAATTGGTTAAACGTCTTGAAGTTAGTTTCGATCAAAATATTTTCAGTCCTTTCGTGTAATGATTTTGTAGTGAACTGCATGGCTGACACTACAAGTGAATCCAGCGACGACGCTAGAATTCCGTTAAGGAATGAAGAACAAGACAACAGAAGTGAATACAGTGATGAGGCTAGGCCCTGTTACGACCGGAAGCACGACATTAACCAATGAGCGGTCACGCTCAGGCAACTGAGCCCAGCCAACCGCCCAATGAAAAGAGGCTGCAAAGTTCTGTGTCATGGAAACAAACCCCATGGGCAGACCTCCACCACTCAATACTTGTGCACAAAACACTCATTTCTGTTGCCCTCTAGTATCCCTTTCCGTTTCACCTCTATGCTTAGGCACACCCTGTGCCAAACTCTCCCTCAAATCTTTCCTACTGGTACCAACCACCCACCGTGTCACGGACTCTCTACCAACCGCTCCCGAGGTCAACATCTCCACAAAGAACTTTCATCACCTGAAGAACTCTCAACACACAGCCAACAGCAGAACAACTCATGCACCAACAAGAAGGGCATGCGGTACAGTGTGGCGATACGAGCTCTCTCTCTCTATATGTTACGGGATAAATTCATAATAATTACGAGCATTAATTGAATTTTTACTAGATGAATGTATCATATACACATTTTACGTTAATTGAATGCAATTAATTTTATAACGAGAGAGAGACGTTGCAAATTGGAAGAATTCAAACCCCCTGACATGAATACTATATTATGCATTAGTGAGGCCAACACAAAAAGGGTATAAACACAATTAATAAGCTCAACATTTACTGGAAAACACACGGAAAAACACATGAAAAACACGTAGATTTGTTATGAATCAAAGTAGTTTTATCTCCTCAAATCGATCAATTCCACTCACAATAATGATTTAAATCACACAAAGCCGAGTGGTTGCTGAGTTGAAACACTGTTCTATCTATCAACACATCCTAAGTAAACGCGGACACGACAAATTTCACTGAAAAACACTCCAATTCTGTCACTTAACCTCACTATTAATTCTAATCAACGATATTCCTGATCTAATGATCACAGCAGTTCCATCAACCAGTTCACTAACAAAATTATCATCATTGGGAATTCAGTTCGAATATTTTCGCCGTACGGACGCACACACGCTCAGTAGCCCTACACGCCGCGCAGCTCACCTATTGTTTATACTATGCATGTGCAGGCTTCTCTCGCTGGTTTCCAACCTCCACTGGGTTTACAGGGCCTAAGGTAAAATTCTATTAATTAATATTTCCACTTGATTCCGGTTGACGATATTCTGAAGTAATCACGTAGACGTTAAATCCAAGTTGATCCTGAGACCCCGAGAAGCTCCAAATTAATTGCTGGTGAAACTTTCCCAAGGTTATGCGAACTTTTCCAAGTTTCCAATTACTCCTAGAAGTAGTAGTCATAGTAGATGTAGATGTCCCGATATATTCCGACAGCTTACGGTAGATTCTGATCCCGATCCTGTTCCTGGCTGATCCCGTAGATACCGTAAATCCCGTATATTCCGTAGGTTCCGTAGCTGCCGTAGGTCCCTGAGGTCCCGTGGGTCCCTCCCTAAAATGAGAGAAAAGTCCTCCGTAAGTGTATGCCTTGATAGAGCTGCCCTACTACGCTTATGACTTGATAGAGGTTCCCTATTAAGTTTATCTTCGTTTCCTATACCAGAAGTAATCTCACCTCCCACTGATGTGTCTGTCTTTTGCTTGTTGTCGCCCCGATGTCACTCGCTCCCCCCCCAGCTTGTAGACCCCCGCTGTAGAATCGTTGTCGCTCCTAGCACTGTCGCTCACACTTATTGCCTTGCTATAATGACCACGTTGGTTTCCTGGATGCTCTTTATATACGCATCCTAACTTTTAGCCTCTCCTTTTACTTTGGTCTTGCTTGTTTCCGTTTGCGGTTTTGCTGCGCGACAGCCGTTGGCTTTTATTGGGTCTGTGGCCCAACCGCTCGCATTCCCCACATGCATATTCACCTTCCCACATCCTGTATAATGTATCCCCCACATCCTTACATGTTAACACATCATTCCACATAACTATGCCTTAACACTACTATCACATCACTACTATCACCACATCACTACTATCACCACCACAGCTCACCAAGCGCTCCAACTCTATATGTCCCGGCTCCCTGCCGCAAGATGTCAGTACGCCCGTACTGGACGTCAAGACGATCGCATCGAAGAAAGAAGAATCACTAATTTATCGGATATTCAAATGCATAGATACTAACTATTAAACTCATCCTGCTTTTAATTGCCTTTTCTCCTATTGGGTTTCTCGACAGTCCCTTACTCCCTCAGGCGCTCATTCCTAGTAAGGCGAGATGTCTGAGGATTGGGACTGAAGAGTGATAATAGGGTGATCACTAGAATTTAAAGTTTTAGGTAGTCTCAATTTCTTTTTCTCGGATCGATGCGAGAACTGTCTATACGATATTTGTCTCAAATAACGTTTGAAAAATAATCATTAGGACAATGCACACTAAAGTGTTTAGGATGGCAATTCTTTCCCATTGTTATACGGCTGTACCTTAAGAAATGTCGCATTTTTAAAAAGTTGTTATATCAGTAATCTAAAACCTGAATTATACATACATTATGTTCAACATTAATTTGATTGAATTCTATGCAATTTCGCCACAGAAAATTGACACCCAGAACCCGTATGACAATAATAACAAACAAAGAATATCGGATGACTTTCTTGTGTGAGAACAAACTGTCACTCAGCATCATAAGGTTCATGGAATATCAAATAAGTGTTTGTTAATAATTTTGATAAAATCAGATATAGTTAGGGATTGTTCTAAAGATTTCGTTGAGGAGATGATAGCTTCGGAAACGAACCAAAAAAGAGATCAAAATAATATTCAGCACAACTAGTTGAATGTTTTGGTAGAACAAATCCGAGAACAACTGTCAGAAACAACGGCTCCATCCTTCAAAGCATCTCCTGCCGCGAAAAAGAGCGGGACCGAGGGAGGGGTAGTGCTGGCCAGACCGCCAAAAGCATTCTCCCAACTTCAGTTAACACCAGATTCCCGCACAACCACATAACAGAACCTTTACCCTCATGCCGCTGCTCCACACATGCAGAATACCTCATTCTCAGAACATGTCGCAGAACTCAAACAACCATTCTACTCACAATAACATCAGACCAAAACAAAAACACACCCAAAATGCCACATATCGGGTCCAATTATGTAAAATAGACCTGAGTATTTAGGCATGAGAGCATGAGAGCACAATTCTCCTCATAACCTAAATTTCCCAAATGAGATTTAAATTAAAAACTGTAATCAACGTAAATATAGAATTTCCCACTAATGCGTTTAAGATTACTGAACAGTCGCATTTATTTACTTCAATTCCTTTTATTTGTTTTGGGATAATTTAATCCTATTCGAATCTCGCTCCCAGGCTCTTATGAATTACTACTGTTTTATTGCTACAATAGATATGTTCTACAACATGCTACAATCACATGCTTAGAATTGACACGTCCATTTTGATTAAGGTCTTCCTCTAAAGAATCTAAAGAAAACGGGCTCGCTTCCTCAGTACACGCATGAGTTCGGTCCTAAGCCTGCATTCACGGTTTTTCGTCAACAAAGCCCTAAAATTAGCTATGTTAATATTGCATTAACAATGAGAAAACAATTGATTGCATTAACAATGGCAGAACAATTTGAAAGGGATCAATTCATTTACACTCCCTAGGTTTAATGGAGTTTTTAGGTATATAAAGTTTATTAAAATTACAGAAACATTTTCTAATAAAGGATGTACATCTTTGTCAATCACTATAAAACCGTATGGTTTTAAGTTACGTTTCATTACACAGTTCTCAAAAATCAAAGAAAGACATGTCACAAGCAATATAATCAGTGTGAATGATTTCATATCAGTGAGAGATAACTCGAACAGAATTAATACGTTTGCATTTGTCCTGAGTGTCTGTCTAGGCAATATATGATAATTTTATTTTGTGATAAATAAATAGAAGTACAATTGTTATGTCTTCTACGTGTATAGAAATTGTCAGCTGAATTTTAATTTTCTTTCAGTTTCAAAGTCATCATAAATGAACAGATTTTTTATCTATTTCGCTTGGATCTGGCACTGAAGCTGTTTCTGCAAAATGTTCTATTGAATATTTACGTGTACGTTTACTATGCAAGTTATTAAGGAATTTATCAATATTACATATTCCATTTTCAAACAGTTGAATTACCTCAGGTTGATTATACTCTTTATCAAGAGCATCTTTTTATAATTAGTATTCTGGTTGATTAATTGACTTACTATAAAGAAAAATATTGTTAAAATCAATAAATTTTCCAATAGAAGTTTCAATAATAAGGATGTTTTTCCACAGTTAGACCTTACAATTATGAGACATCTCAAACTTGGGGAAGGAAAAATAAAAAATTTTTTATTTATTCTTTTAACTTTCGTTTGAATTATAGAGATTTTTTAAAACTATAAATTTAATTACTCTTTCACATTTAATTATTCTGATTGTACATAACTCACATAGTAAAATCTTCAACTGATTTACTTCAGTTATGAGGTTTTGCTTAACTTCCTGAATCTGCTCATAGTCAATATGTACTTAGTTAATGTTTTTTGAATCAAGGACAACTTCTCTTTAAAGATCTGTGATAAGTTTTTCATTTTTCTAAAACAATCTGATGCGGTTGTTTTTCCACGAGTATACACTGGTTGTCTAAATGGGCAATACTTTGAAAACGTAGTCACCTTAAGAAATCTCACTTTCTTTCCATCATAAATAACCTGCAATTTTTTGACATTCTTCAGTGATTTTTTGTACCTGACAAGATGAAAGTATTTTTCTACACCGAATTGTACATACATTAACGGCAATGAACTGGTAATCTTCACGAAATCAATTATTTCATGTATAACATTAGTTCTCATTTTTCATACATAAATATGTCAGACCTGGTTTTTTAATTATGATAAACTTTTTCTGCAAAAACACGGTCAATTTATTTTGAGTTTTCCGCAGTATCACGCACCATACTTCTTTCTGATTGTACGATTTGCTCTCTTAAACTATCAGATAACGTGTTTATTTGTTCTATTTCATTCGTATTTATAACAGCGTCCACATCAATCTTAAAGACAAACTCTGTAAATTATTCCATGGTTGATTGTAGATCATCAAACACTCTCTGATGGCTTGCAAAATCCACCTGAAAATTTTTTTACTTCAGGTTCAGGAGTTTATATTTTATTATTAAGAAAACAAGTGTGCTCTAACTCATCTTTTCTAACATAGTCTATTTTTTAGCCATTATTTCTATGTCTTTCAGCTGGCCACTTGTGATTCCATTAAATTTCTCTTCGAATGAGCTCTGAATTGTTTCTAATTGCACTATTTGGTTTTTATTTATTACCTTTATTCCCTGTTTCGTACATAATTTTTAAAATAAAGAATGAAGCTTTGTAATGTATTATCAACATGCATTTTACTAGCAGCATCATTTTCTTCTACTGAATAGGAGATTATTAGCAAGCTTTTTATTATTCAAATCAAAATTTTGCTCATCATCCAAGTATTTAAATCCAATACCTGGAAGACCTCCTATGCGAGATGCATATATATCATATTTTTTTGTACCAAATATAATAACTCCAAACAATTTTTATCAATTAAAATCTAAAATATGTATATTTTCTCGGATTTGAGAGGCTAGAAGATTGTTGACGAGTTCGGTAAGTATTTTAATTCCATCTCACAAGATTACATTCTTATCTGATTCATCCTGTAGTGTCAATGTTAGCTGACTAACTTAATTTTTGTTTAAAATTATGTCTTGCGAAAGCTGTTGAAGAATGTCTTTTAGATCTCCTAAGTTTGGATTAAGATCTTTTATCTAACTTTTTGAAATGGATTGTCATGAGATTTATGATATATGCATAAGGTTTCATGTATCGGAGCGATGTGTAAAGCATAGGTTTTCATATATCGGGGCGATGTGTAAAATGTATGTATCGACAGCTACGGTAGATGTGTGGGACTACAGGACGCAGTCGGTACAGCTGCGTAAGCAAACGCTTAACGGTCGGTCAGCAAAGCTCGAGAAATATGCTGAGCTCCACAAGACTTTGACTCACAGGCACAACAGAGCGGTTGAGGTAGGGAGATTGAGACGCTGCGACAGAAAGTAGAAATGAATAACAAAAAAACGGTAAGCTTGTATAAGAAGGCCATGAAGCGAGAGATAGGGAGGACTTGGGAACTAGATCTCATCGACGATGTAGGGTGTTGGGAAACGCATCTAAGTCTAGGCCCCTAGGGCATATGGGAAATTAAGGGCACCGTAATAAGAGGGAAATTTAGCGGCATCTTATAGTGTTTCATCGTGAGTGTTAAACATTGTAGCCATCATCAACGGCGCATCTCCTGTGTAAGAGCAAGTTTAATGTTATTATTTTCTATGTAATCGAGGTTAGCGACAAGGTAAATTTCGTAAATTGATTTGTACGCCATTTAATTAATTTGTTCCGTATGCACATTTAATTGTTCAATTATTAAGTATGTAATTTATCCAATAATAATTTACTGTTTAATAGGATTTTATGTTGTGGGTTACATGCCAATGTGGTAGATGACTCATTTCCCACCTCGTGAAGTTAGAATAACATGTGTTAAATCTTTCTGTGTGTATCATTACCCTCATCTTGCCATTGAAAAGAAGTGCTGGGAATACCTTTTAACAATCATGTATTCAGAGGATTAGAGTCCCTCTAGTGCGGTTACGTGTGTATGTTGTTGCATTAAATTAATTGTGTTAATTACAAGTATTAATTGAAATGTGGTAGTAGGACAGCATGCAGAAGACCCATGTATTGAACCAGGATTACGTAAATGATGAGAGAGAAAAGAACTCATCAACAATCAATCATCATGCAATTCACAGTAGGCAGATAAACTTTTACCTTTTATATGCATTAAATCAATCACTAATAAATAAATGAGACATGTCATGATATGCACCCAAAGCATTAATGAATTGTGGTAAAAACGTACCGCCACAGGATGCTGCTCGCAACTCCATAATGATTCCTCGAAACTCATTGAATTTTTCTTGAATACCTGATGATATGCTTTGCTCGAAATTCTATTTCTCAGTTTCAACATCAATACCAGAAGCGGCTAGTTCTAGTCTTTTTCCTCATAATAAGCAACTTTGTGTTAACTTCAAGAGTCATATGAGTTTCTAAACCATTTATCTTTTGTTCTATTTCATTAGATATTATAGATTCCAAATTGTTAAGTTTTGCCTCCTGATTATCATTTTTCGGGAATTTCGTAAATGAATGGTTATAAAAAATTCAGAACTGAATCTGCTTTAGAAAATTTAACTTGCAAATCATTTTTAGAATCATCAATACTTGAATTAAATTCATTGAGTTTTACGTCTGATTGTGAAGTCCGACTAATAGTTTCATTTAAGTGTTTCAATCGAGCTTTTTACAGGCTAAATTTGACTCTATGATTCAATTTTTAATTTCCGTAATATTATTATAAATTCATTACAGTTACTATCCAAAAATTAATTCAATTCTTTGCATGATGGCACAAAATTAAATTTAGTTGTATAAATATTAGAGCAACATATTTTTTAAAAGAAAAAAATTCAAGTAACTTTCAGATGCATTGTAAAAAAAATTATACGCGTTTGTATAAAGATCTTATAGAATGAAATGAAAGCTCTCGTGTTCTAAATGCAACATTTCTAAACACGTGTGTCCGTAGATAACGTCTCCCACTTTTTGTATTATGTAAGTAGATAATCAATTATCCTAATTACTAATATACTTTTTAAGCTCCATAAGAAAATTCAATCCATGGCTATCAAAGTAATAACATTTGTATACATTTTTAAACCAAGTCCAAGGAGTTCCAATCCTTTTCTCCACATCTAAATTTAAAATTGCTGGTTCAGATTTCAAAGGTTTTTCAAGGAGTGTATCCCTCATAAAGATACCTCTGGCTTTTGGTATTTTTATTACTTCTATGTAATTTATTAAATCATATTCAGTCAATGGTTTGATGGGTATTATATATGTTCTTAGTGGTTTGAAGTAGAGACCCTTGCCACGAGTTTTTTTTGCATGAGGTAATCTTAAACCTGGCCCCTTTTTATTTTCCATTGCTTTATTCTGTCTCATGGTTTTTGCTTATAATTTATCATTAGCTTTTTATTAACGGCCGATACTATAGCTGAAACTCCTCCAGCAAGTGATCCTGCTGCTCCTAAAGCTCCAAGTATAGTAGGATTTCTGAATAAGAAACCTTTCTTTTTAGCTGCTTGTTCAGAAACAAAAGATGTTTTAATTTTTTACAAGCTAAACAAATTCCTTTAACAACTATTTTATTATTTTTGATTTAAACGTATGGTGGATTTTCAGTTTTAGATTTGCACTTGAGACAATACATCATTTTTTCACATTAAAGATAAATATATTTCATATTTCAATATTTTAAATCAATTTTATCGCGATCTGATTGTAACTGAATGATTCTATCTGATAGAATCAATGCATAAGCATGAATATCATCCGGAATATTAGAATTAAATTCAGCTTTTATTTTAATATCAATACTATTATCTTTGATTCGCTCATTTTGTCTGCCTATATCAAATACGAATACGAGATACAAATGCTTATAATATCTATACCTAACAGAACAATTTTCATGAGACATAAAATCAGTTAGCTTATCATAAGCTACTGGATGATTATTGTTACCAAACTCAATTTGTAAATTGTGTTCGGGATACTTCTCAATATTAAATTGGCATATGCATTAGTTAAGTTACAGTTATCAAATATTCCTTTGTTTGAGACTTAAGAATTATTTTTTTAGTTTGAAATGCTAAAACAATATATCTAAGTCTTTGAGTTCCTGAACTTGGTGTTAATGTACAATCAAAGAATTTCTGACGAGGATTGATTATGGTTTGTCCAAATGGTCGATTCAAATAAGCAATCGGTATGGTGATTTTATCCTTTATATGACATTGAAGCTTGATTTTTTATTCATCGGACAGTTTATAAGCTGACATCTTCTAAATCACTATTTTGATAGTAATTTTTCCATCAACTACTTTTTCATCATTATTTGCATCATTCTCATTAGTTTTTAATAACACATTAGAAGCATTACTTCTTCTTAGAATTAGATTATCCATTACTCCATAAAGCACATTCGTTTAATTTTCACAAAATTCGAAGACGTGTTTCTAAGGAAAGACAACAGTATATTTACCATCAGTTGAAAATAAATAATCAATACGCTCACTGAATCCAACGTTTGATTCTTCAATTTTCTTAGTATCCATACTCCAAAAGAACTTCATACTTTCTTTCGAATTTCGTTGATACGTTACTATCTCTTTCAAAGTTATGGCAGCACAAGGATAATTGTATCCTTTAATATCTTCATCTCCAATTCTATAAGAAGTGCGATCATACATATGCATGAAACCATTATTGATTATTGTTATTTATTTGTCTTTAGGATTATAATCACCTCCTTCCTTATCATTTAAAGTTTCTTCGATGTTGATGGGACTTCTAGAAGGTAGTAAAAACTGATCTTGATTCTAAAAAACGATCTTGCTATCACTATGTTCACGATTTAAATCAGTTTCGATCATTGGTTCATGGTCATGAGTTTCAATTTTTTGAACTGATTAATCAATTTTAATAGTTTCATTCCACTGTAAGCTATCCATTTTTCAAGTCTAATTTTTCAAGTCATTTTCAGTTTCTTGATTTCAAGTGTAATCGAACTGTAATTCCTTCACCTCTAGTATTGAAAGTATTTCTATTTAGATTTGTAAGCCATCTTCTAATATCGTAAAGTAAGGGTTGATATACAGGTAAATATATTGGTTTGTTAGGATTCTTTATAATTTTAAGTCCCAGTGGAACATTAGGGACAAATGGGTTCAAATATTTGTGTAAAGAGCCATTGAGGTAATATCCATTATTTTACTACAATGTACAAGTATTGAAATAACAGACATTTTATTTACTATATTTGTACTTCCAAGTTATCCAACACCTTCTAAGGTAATGTTTCTAAATCCTAAGAAACTTTTCAAAGTGTCAGATTTAATAAAATTTATTTTCTTGTCAGGTGAGATCAGAACGATGACACATTTTAGAGTCATTGTATACGCTTAGATTTTAATGAAATTTCGAACCTTCTTCTTAACAAAATTATTGATGCTTTCTATTTCATAGCAACCAATTGGAATTGTGAAGACATTTTCAACAACCATTTAAATCATAATAGTATTCATTATTACTTTCATCGATGTTGCGGATAGAATGATACATATCTAACCCAACTAATGCAATTTCATGAAATTTGTTTGGATACAACTTTATAGGAAAAGTAAGATTCGTTGTAAAGTCAATCTCTCGCTACTGGTAATAACTATTCTTTGAGGTTCCATTTTTTAAGACCAAATCATTAAACGTCCTTACATTATTTTTGTTTAATAACTCACGTTTAGGAAGTTCATGTGTAAAAACTTGTAGTTCATTGAAAACTCCTGTGTTCCCACTGTTAAAAGAACCGAGCAATATCTGATGTCTTTTTACGATATCATTAATGTTAGAAAGCAACACGGTTCCAGATCCAAAAACATCAGAATTTGAAGCATCTTCGGAGTAATGTACAGTATAACACATGGAACGTCATTTTGTTGGACGAGGTGAAGGCATGGGTGTGGGAGTAGGCGTACGTACAAGTAGGTCTTGGTAGGATTAAAACTAAAGTTGTTGTGGGAGATGGTGTAGGACTGAATCCATGACTTGATTCACTATTTGATACTGAACTTACTGATCTAGGACTCGATTCTGGTCTTGGACTTGCAGCTTGTATCTTTTCTACCATGGATCCGACTTTATTATTGTTTTCTTCTTGATATAGAGGTTTTAAAAAGTTTTTGTACTTTTTCCCTTTGTTTGCCTTTATTGTTCCATTAGCTTTGAGGTGAGCTTTAGTTAGGTGCAACTCATTTTTATGTTATAATATGATTTTCATCAAAATTTTCAGGTTTTTTCTGCCAATAGTTCCCATAATCCAACTGTTCCTTCAAAAAAAGGATTACCAGTTGTTAGGTTATCCCCCTGAATTTCAAATTTTCACAAAATTTTTTGTTTTCCATCAAATTTTATACCATATGCTTTGTCGCACTCATTTTTAGGTTTAAAAACATGAAACATGACTTAAAAAGGATGGGATCAACTAAGAATATAGATTCAGGAGAAGTCAATATCAATGTTTCTACAGGTTTATATATAATAGATTCAATTGTCTCATGCGGTATATCCTTTACTGCCAATCTTGTTCGATTAGTTTCGTCAGTAATTTTCGACAGAGGGTCAAAAAGTGGTTTGTAAACTCTTTTAACATCATGCATTAAATTGATTGAATTCTATGCTTTTTATATAATTCTTGTGCTGGTTCATTTATAAATTCAACTCGTTTATTAGTTTGAATTTCAGCCCGGATTCGTTATTCAGAAAGTTTATTGAACGATGGTTTGATTTCCTTGCCAGTCTTTTTTTCGAATAGGAATCGCTCAATCATATTTACTAAAGATATCAATCATAGTTAAAAAATAGTTTTTTCCTTTATGTCTGTATTTTTTCATATAAACTAAATCAGCTTGCCACTGATCATTAATCTCTGATATTTTAACTTTTCTAGTGTTAAAACGGTGTCGTATTGGTTTATGAAGAGTATTTGTTTTTTGGGTTTGTAGCCAATGCTTAACTTGATTTCGAGACAATCCACTCTTGCGAATAAGTTCATTAATTCCAACATAGCCTTTTTTAGGAACATAATATGTATCACTTAAGATTTTATTTGTCACTGAGGTGAGCACACGTAGACATTTTTTGGGAGGCTAAATCCTAACTAGCTTTTTCCAGCCATTGTACCATTTACAAATTTAGCATCTTTTCTAGCGTACTCAGGTTCATTAGGATCTAAAGCAATTTCAGCCGCTCTATTTACCAATACATCATCTGCATTATTTCTATCTTTCGTTTTAGGGTATCGAGAATAGAAAATATCATAGTATTTACATGCTTGATCTAACAAATTAATTCCTTGTTGACCTTCTTGAATTCGTTCTCGAACCTTAGTACCAGGACCGCAAAATGAGTAGCTATGCTTCTCATTGAATTATCCGTTTGAGACATGTTCGGATTGAATATTAGAAGGTAATTAAAATGCATTTCAGGTAAAGGAAATTATCTGAGCATTGTATTCACAAGACTTTTGCCAGTTTTTTGACTCTGAAGAATTGATTTTAACTCATTCAAATAGTTTTGATTTTCAATAGATTACATATTCGGGAACCTTGATGCTAATTTATTATGGATGATTAATTTATGACAATATTTTACGAGCTTATTTTCCAATAATTTAATGCTAGTGTATTAATACCATCTGAAAATATATGCTTGTCATCATTACCATTCAATGTAATCTTATTAGTTTCCTTAGCATATCGTTTATGGTTATCACTTTGAATATTATACATTGTCTCATAGAAAGTCTCTTTATTCAATTCTTTTTATATTCTTCCACATTGGTGTTATTTTCCGTCACATTTTTCTTTGTATCCCTTGCTCTTTTATCTACATAGTTTTTCATTTTATAACAACATGGTTTTGGTGTAAAACCTATAAATTCTTGAATTGGTAAGCCACCAGTTTCATTTTTAATTTTTCCTATAATTTTCTTTGCATCTGAATAGAGAGAATGTTCTTTCGTATAATTTGATGTGTGATATAAATATTTATTTTTTTTCATATTTCTGAGCAAATCTTTTGGTTAGTTATCGTTACAACATGAGTCTGTATCAGTAAACAATAATCTGTTTTATTTTCGTATTTTTTTAATATAATTACAATGGAAGTCATACATGAATGCTTTACTTATATTTAATATAGAAATTCCCACGTAAACTAGCTAACCAAATTTTAATTTTTTGTCTTTGCGTATGGAAAGTAATTAAATTTTTTGAGAATTTTTTAAAACTTTAAAGGGGATCAGGCGGGTTTATTGCTACTTTGTTTATTATTAATCGTAAAGCTATGTAACTTTGTACATATATAGAAAAGAAAAAAATACTTTTTTCACGGACATTTTTTGATTTGAAGTGTAGCAACGAGTTACAAAAAGAAAATGTAAAATTTTAGGGGAAACGTCCTTAGACTATTCCTCCTACAAAATTTGACGCAGAGGCTTGTGTGAGTGCTCGTTCAAAAGAGCTAAGAGCCCTCTACAGCATAACGGGGAGACATTTCTGAATTATTTTATTTTGTTTCATAGATATTTAACTCTTGAAAAAGTTTTTGGTTGTGAATTTTTTGCATTTTTTTACTTTCATTGGCTATATCTTTTGATTTAACTATAATATTGTAAATGTCATTACGTTACTCTTTAGAAAGCTTTCTGCTCTTTCTAAGTAGCCCTAACACGAGTCTCTACGTCAAATAATGATGGAGGAGTAGGCTTTGGCGCAATCAAAAACCTAGTTTTTCAGGGAGTCAATTTTTGTTTGATTTTATTTTTCTGAAACCTGAAGGTTCTGAAGTCCTCCTTAGGAGGTCAAGTGCTATGTATTAACTGGGTTAGGATACTGATAGATCATGAGGCGCTTCAGTACTGAGTACTGCTGAGTGGGAGTGTTGTGATGTTTTTCGAGGTGGAGTGCCGTGAAAATTAGAATCCGCCGGGGTTGTAGCTGCAGGAAGGTTCGTCATGGGAAGTCCTCTTCTTCTTTGCTGGTGGTCCCTTCGCCGGAGTCGTTTCTTTCTTCTTTCTTGCCTTCGTAGCAGTTCGTGCAATGAGTCCAAGAACCACAAGGACGTGTCCACGGACATTCCTCTTTCCCAGGTTGTGCTGAAAGGCCGTGATAGTCGCAGGCAAACTTGGTCTTGAGCCTCGTTCGCCAGAGCTTGCTGTGGATGGACTCATTCTTGTTCTACGTCTGGTTGAGGAGGCATCTGCTGAGAAGACTTGGTTCGGTCAGGAACACGAAGACTTTCAATACAGGAGCAACGTTCTTTGCTTCCCTACCCCACACCCTTCCCACCCCTCCCACACCCCTTTCTTGTTCTCGTACAACCCAAAAATTTTCATGGAAAATACGCAAGATGTTTATCTTTCATTATCTGTAAAAATACGCATTCGTGAAAATTTTGAGATTTTGGCTAAATGAACCCGCCTGATCCCCTTAAAATTTGGTTTATATGTTAACTTGTTCAATTCCTTATTTGTTTCTCTAAATTCACTGCAACTCTATTTCTTATGTTGTTTAGTTTCAACAAATACTAAGATGTTCATTAACTTGGGAATTTTTTTTTCAAATTGAGTTTCAGTTTGTTGACGTTTTTTCGTATTTATGTCAATGTAAGGCTTCATCCATGCACTCTCGTCAAATTCTAATATTCTGTTGATCTTCTCTGACTTTACTCCTAAATTTAAATATTGTTTCAGAGCTTCATGATGTACAGCATATTTTTCTCGTTTACCGAGATGAGGAACCAACTTATTTACATCTTCAGTTTTAATATTTTCTGACGCTAATGGTAAATCATTATGAATATTATGCAATTCTTCAGAATATGTAATTTGAATTAACTTCTAAAATATACCCCTTATCGTTTCTAAGCTTACAGTTTGGATCTTTTCACTTGAAATTTCTTGTCGGTAATTTCTGAGACATTCCCCATCGGTATAAATTGCTTGCTTCAATAGAAGATTTGTAATTATATGGTTTTTCTTTATTACATAGCTCAGGTATATATGGATTATTTACTTTTGCATATATTTTCGATATAGTTGAAATTCTTCCTCATATACCGTTTTCAAAGAACAAGCACATATCATGATTTTTAAATGAATATAATTCTAATTCTGTATACCAACGTAATGCATCGAATGACAATCCAGGCGCTGTAAAATAATGTGCTGGATCAGGTGAGTAAGTTTTGTTGAACATTTCTTTAAAGTTTTCAAAAACATCAGCTAACAATAACGTATCGATTTTAGCATATAAATTATGATGGTTTTTGAATGTTTTACAACTGAACGCTTTTCAAACGTTTAAAGCGTGTTGATAACTCATCCTATGTTACGTGTTTATTGTTCAATCTACTTTAAAATTACTTCTATATGGTAAACACTCACTATACATTTTTTATAGGTATGAATATACTCAAATAGATCAATGCATTTTATGTTAAATAACTCAAATTGCTTATTATTGTTATCTGTTAAATTTTTAGATAATATATCTACTGATAACGGCATGAATTTAAAAGTATCCAAGAATTGTGAATCTCTTCTTACGTCGTCATACGTTCCTGAGTTTTTCCACGTATATCAATCCACTTATATTCTATGAGTAAAACTGATATATTCTTGATTGGTGATTGAAATAACATTTAATATTTCCAGGCTCTCTCCTAAATCTTTTATGAACAAGTGGGCATCGTACTTTGACAAGTTATGTAAAAATGTCGGTATATAATTGGAATTTTTTATCTGAAAGTTACATTTCAGAAGAACAGCTCCTCGAAATGTACCAGTAAAGTGATTATGATTTCTTCTTTTATAATTTTCTTTAGTAAATTCTTCTTTACATATATAACACCTTGTTGAGTTTTGATGTTCTAGAAATTTGTCTGATGGTATGTACATTTTTACATTTTGTTTTAATAATTTATACATTCTCTTTCTTTCTTCTTCTAAATATTCTACGCACATCTTAGCCGCATCTTCAGCGTTATAAATTTCTAATTTTGAATACTGATCAGCCTTACATTTCGTAAAACTACAAAAACTATTCGGTAATTTTTCCGTATATTCATTGAATAACTTGAACCTGGATCTGGTCTAAAAGTAAATATTGTGTGTAAACTCGATTTAAAATCAGTATACATGAAAATGGATGTCTAATAATTTTCTGGTACTGTTTAAATTTCAATTCATCGCTATCTAATATGTATTTTGTCGGAGTATGAACTGAATATTGATTTATGTGGTTTGTTAATAAATTTTCTCTCCTAAACGTCCACAAACAATTTGGACAAGCAAATTTTTTGTAATGATTACCAGTTTTATGGAACATTTCATATAATGACGTCTATTCTCATTTGTCATCAATAATAATGAGACACCATCTTCATTTTTAATTTTTGTTATCCTAAGTGGACATTATAATTAAATTATGGTTTATCATTATAATTAAAATTGCAATTGTTTGTAGATACATCTTTTTTTCGTCGAATTTGCTGATGTCTTTTTTTACATGGAAGTTTTTGTCTGTAAAATGTAGTTTTTCTGCTTCTGCTTTCAATCTTTCTTAATTCTTTGACTATTTCTTCATCTTTACGAAAATATCTTGCCTCACCCATTTAAAGCAATCCTCATCAAAAATTTTTATATTGTCAAGTTTATAACCTGCATTTTGAAATGCTGCAGGTAATTCAATGTAGCCAGATCCTTCAGTTGGATTATATTCGACCTCCTCTACGCTAAAATCTAGTTAACTGTCAACTATCCAACTTGATGAATTCCTTGTATATTCTTCAATTTTTTTGATTACTTCTTTGTACAAATTTTCGATGTTGATAAACTTCTTCGATACACTAATAAATTTTCTAGAGTTAAACCATGCTTCACAGTATTCTTTTTTATTTTTCAACTGCACTTTATAAAACTGTACATTTAAATTTAATTCCACTTTCACATTATCAAACTTTTGTTTCCTTATAACCGACTATATTTCGGTTGTGATATTTTTCAAGAAAACACTGGGATTGATACCTGTAATTTCAGAGAACTGGTATTCTAAGGATTTATTATTTATAGCCGTTTTTAGGCTTTTAAATTTACATCCATTAGTATTTCTGAAGCGTTTCAAGGACTTTTTTGGGGTATACTTATTAGTGACCGATTTTCTTACATACCTCACAAAAATACTTCACTTTATCGAAGTATAAATCTGATATCAAGTTTTTGCACAAGTTTTTTCAATGTTTTAAAGTCTTCTAATGTCTTTTAAGTTCATTGATTGTGATATGTCATTCATTATAAAATGCATTTATTGTTTTACAAATTTTATATCTTTTTTATCTAAAGTCATTTTCATTTTTTGATCATTGAAAGTTGTTATTTTCTTAAGATGTTTCTTAGAACTCTTATGCTTGAATGTATTTCTACTGGTACACAACGTACTGAATCCAATGATTTTGTACCTACTATTTTTATTACATTAAAGAATCAACTATTTTTTGAAAATTGGAAAAAATATAAAACGACTCTTTCCTAACCGGTTGTGTGTTAGACCTCATCACGTTTTTGCAGATGAAGACCGGTGAGCTCTTTTCTGTATTTTTCCTCACTTACAATCCAGAGGCAACGTACATAGTCTGTACTTTCATATACAGCTGTAACATAGACAGTAAACTTCTAATTTTCCACACAGTTACAACACATGCATAATTTAACAAGAGACGTTCCCTTCAAATCCACTCTTCTTAACAGAGTGATCAAATCCACTCATCTATGGCATGGCCACCCAGGATACCCACAGATGGCTTCAGATCAGTGTCCAGTTGGATAACCGGCAAGACAAGGGACTTCAGTCGTCATCCCCCACAGTACAGTAAAGAATAGTAAGGGCAAATTCAATTTTGACGTCATAGAATTGTGTGGGGTGTGGAGAGGGGGTCGGGGGGTCTCAGTGACGTACATGCAAGTCAACCAATCATGGCGCACAAGTCAGGCCAACGGTAACTTTGTCAAATTTATGCTGATTTCAAATCAATAAAAAACATTGGGAAACAGCTTGAAACAATGGTCTAATGCTGGTCGGTGCATTTGCTACCGCATAAATACAAATAAATTAGATAAGAATTACGAGATGTAATAAAGTGCAGAGATAGAATTAAACAAACAATGCACATGCGCATAACGAAATAATTAGGAATATCCTTTTTTCTCTTTAATTTGATTGTAGCTCCGCTTCTACCATTGAAATTCCATTTTCATACTCACAATGTTAATATTGAATAAGACACTCTGGGATGCTCTGCGTCCACTCAGTTCATGCATAATAGAAGGTGCAAAAATCAATTCATCAGTCGTGATATTCGCTATGAGAATACGATGAATTAAAGCCAAAAAAGTATAATTTTCACATTACAGAGAAGTGTATAATTTTCTAGATCGAGTAACACAATGAGGAGTTTTAGTCCAACAAATTGAATTCTGTCATATTTCAATTATTTTTCTTTCAAACTACGTAACAGAGAAGTAATATGTACTTGTTCCATAAATGTTATTATTAAGTGAGGTTCACGAATACTATATTAGACGGGCTTGTTAATTTTGACATTGAACCTCCCAGGCCCACTTCGTTGTGCTAGTGTTAAAGTGGTTTAAACGTCGCGTGAAGAAATAGCTCCGGTGGCCGAGTGGTTAAAGAATTGGAACTACAGTTGCGGTAATGAGAAGGTCATACGTTCGAAGCCAGCTGTGCCCGTGACTGTTTTCTATCATCTCAGCGTTTGAAGCCGAAGCCCCGCATCTTCAAAAATTTATCAATCAGCGCCAAGATACAATTATTACGTCATGGATTACGTTCCCGCCTGAAAACCGTTGTTGGGGTGGTCATTGCCAACCCCCCATATGATCGTACTTCTCTTTACTGTACTGTGTCATCCCCGGTTGAAAAACCCTACGGTATTCTCATGTGGTTAAAACTCGCGACTTATCCATAGAAAGCGAAAACTCTACCACCATGATACGACCCCCTGCCGTGAATTTAAGCATTCTTGGGCTCCTTCCTCTAACTTTTTCTCTCTCTGAGAATGTTTTAGTCAAATTTATACGAATTATAACTTCTTATCTTATTGTTCGTGCTATGCTAATTTTTAATTTCTATAATATATGGAAGAATGATCTTGTGCGATTACCATCACAAGAATTAATTTTAGGAATAATTTTGTAACTGTTAATGCAACATTAGTTGTTAATTTCAATATTACATGGAAAAATTATCTTGTACGATTACCACTGCACGAATAATATAGCTAATTTATTGGGCATTCTAATGAAAAAACGAGAATCACAAGCCAGGATTCAATCTCATGCTTGTATCGAAGCGTTAGTCGTCTAAAAAACTAGATATATGTACAAGGGACGCCAGATGTGGAGTTGCCTAGCATGCGGGTAATAACAGGTCAATGAAGTTTGCGGGTGTGGATGCGCAGTGATAGCGTCACAGTAAAGTAAAGCATAGTAGGGGCAAAGTGGAGGGTTGACATGACCCACAGTAGGTATTTTTCAAAACGTGACGTCGTCATTTCCGTTTCTTTAGATTCTTTAGAGGGAGAACTGAATCAAAATAGACGTTGCTATGCCAAGCTTGTGGTTGTCGCGAATTGTTGAACATACGAGTATCTATAGTAAAACTAAATTAGTAATGAGGCGTAAGAGCATGGGAGCAAAATTTGAATAGGAATTAATTATCCCAAATTATATATAAAGAATTGAAGTGAATAAATGCAATCGTTCAGTATTTCCAAACCGAATAGTGGGAAACTTCATTTCCATGTTGATTACATTTTTAATTTTTTAATCTCATCTATGGAAGTGGCATCATAATTAAAATAAGATTAAATGGTCCTAAAACCAATGAAAGAAATTGAAGTAAATAAATGTGATTGGGATCCAGTAATTTCGAACATAATAGAAACTCTATATCTATGTTGATTTCATTTTGTATATTTTACTTCATCTGGGAAATTTAGATTATAATGAGAGTTGCGCTCCCAGGCTCTTATGCTTCACTACTGACCTGAACACATCAACCGACTGACAAAATTATCTTAAAAAACATTACTAAAGTTTTAAATGTACCGCTAATCCGACTCACTGAAAACAACACAGGATACTATGCCTCATCAGTGGAAAGAACCGCCTTTGACAAACTGACTTTACTCAAAGCCACTGAAACGTTTAGGATAATCAATCTAAAAACTGTAATCCCCCGAACCGTATTCGTACGTCAGCTGGACAGCTCAATTGGGCAACTTTTACCAGACCTCATTTTAAACGGCATCACCGAACATCAACCCTGGGCCAAAATATTGGAGGAAAACAAAATTAAACACTACAAGCAAGTTATAGAAATCACATTTACCGACATTCTACAGCTCAACGAGTTCTCTATATCAATCTCTTAATGTTTATCACAAAAATTACACCAACACAAATAGAAACCGAAAAATAAACACACATCCTTATATGCTGCTGAAGCTAAAGATTCCAAGAACACGCCCCACAACAGTGCAACTTCACAAGACCCTTTTGCTCCACCAAATTTGCTTCATACGAGCACACCGGTCAAGAATGTGACAAACACAGGAAAAAATGTCTCAATTGTCATCAAAACCACCACACCCTCGCAACGACCTACTTGCACAGGAAAAAGACCATACCAAACATAAATGAAAATCTTCACAAAAATGGGACAAAAAATCCACCATGTGTACTTTCAATTAGCAAAAACCACCCTGCAACAAGCAAGTCATCCAACACCTGCGCTTACTTTTTTCAGTAGCACACATCAAACTCGCCGCACTGGTCATTGAAGCATACATTGCCAGTTTAGCTGACAGAGAATGCTATGCAATCATTTTATCTAAATCCCTGAAAAAGATCGATGTAGACATTTCATTTCCTACTGGCAATTCACGAAAAAAAATCAATCTCTTCACCAACCTGACCACCCATCCTGAACCTACCCTCCCTGCTACCACTCTTACAGAGACGGAAGCAATCTCCGTGCACCGTGACAGGGAAACCGACCAATCAACAAACAGAATGAAGCGACTTACAGAATGAAAACTCATTCAACACTGTGCCTGATTCATGTTAGACACAGTCAATAAAGAAAACCACATAAAAACCCACTCCCTTCCTAACAAACACTTCCCCCGCTTACCCATCAGACATCAAAACCTCACTTATCTACAACAAAATACAACGGCCACCGCTTCCGGCATGCCACACCAAAGGATTGATTATAATCTGTGTCGCATCTGCTGCGTGTTTCGGTTTCGTGTGATTGGGGAACATTGACAAGGATTTGATTTTGTTATATGCTTGCTGCAAAATTTGGTGGATGGGGACTTTGTCAAGGTGTTTGTATGTATAGATCAGTTCTCAGACTTCTTTAAGGTTTTCTCTTTCAACGCCAGTTTTTAGGAGTTCACTGATAAGTGAACTCCTAAAAACTAAACCTAAAATCAAAATTGGCGTTGAAAGAGAAAACCTTAAAGAAGTCTGAGAACTGATCTATACATACAAACACCTTGACAAAGTCCCCATCCACCAAATTTTGCAGCAAGCATACAACAAAATCAAATCCTTGTCAATGTTCCCCAATCACACGAAACCGAAACACGCAGCATAAAGACGCTCACAACTGCTACATATCGTTCACCATCCTTCAACACAACGTCCAAAACTGTCATAACGACAAAATAGCACTACGCAACAATTACCAAAAATACGACCCGTACATCACATTACTTAATCTGCACTACCTTCAAAACAACACCCCTTATGAAAATCTGGAACTACAACAATTATTACACGAACACAATCAATGAAATCCACGCAGGTACAGGTATAGCAATTCGGAAAGATATCCCAGTTAACTTGCACGGCAACTTCTACTTCGATATGCTACCAGTCGCAGTCGACACACCGCAAAGCCCCAGCGCAGTACCTACATACACCCTGAATCCCAACACGCACCCACTACATTGACCACATCTACACACACACTACTGAGGCGAAGAAATCCCACCTATCGCCTAGCAGACATAAACGCCCATCATCCCACCATTAGATAATCCTGAACCGACACGAGAAGATCCCAGAAATACACATTCGTAGACAAACGTAATGGCATTCACAACGGCCCTAACCTACCCACCTTGCTCAAGTGCAACTCTTGCTCAAGTGCAACATTCATGCAAAAAATCTAGGATATCCCAAAACCCATGCGCATCACCTCAAAATCCTCCCACCTAATATGCTCCAATACTTGCTATACATATACAATAATGCACTTTTCGCAGGATATTTCCCAGACAAACTTAATCATGCTATCATGGCTTTGCTCTCATAACCGTCCACTTACGATACGATCTCAAAAACTACCGTCCAAAAACTACGCAAAACCAAAAGCAACCCTAATGTCCAACGGCGATACAAAGTTTCTCATATTTTTTGAGGGCGGAATGAGAAGGATCTGTGTCGTTCTACATTGCCTAGGAAGTTTTTTTTCTAAAGGTAGTGTTCAGTGTCTATGTCATGAAATTATTTTTCTCGCTTCCAGGAAATTTTCGAAAGATGTTGTGCGTGCAGTTGAATTCAAGTTCCATTATGACAAACCCGGGTAGAGGTACAATTAATTTTTTTTATGAGTTGGTGTTTATGGTAGCTGTGTCGCATCTAAATCAAAAGGTATTAGAATTAATTTTCTTTTCAATGTTGAAGAGTGTAAGGCTCAACATCTGGTAAAAAATGAAATTGTAATTACAGTATTAATAGCTTTATATAAAAGCGTAAGGCCATTAAATTTAAAATTTTTGGGAATTAGGGGATCAATAAATCTCAACGTAGTCTAAAAAATAGAAGTATTTTTTCAACGTCTGATGATTGTGAGGGGAATTCGAATTTGTGTTTACTTCGTTTGTGTTAATTTTGTTGCTGGAAGAACAGAGCGCGTTGATTAACAAAACAAAACAAAAAACAACAACAAAAACGTATATTTCCAATAAAGTTGGTACATAAGAAATGTAACAGCATTGGTTTTTAAAAATGCCTTATCATAAAATCCTTAAGTGGTAGGTATTCTATGCGTAGTATCATAGATGATAGAACAGCAGTACCTACGGGTATACGTAAACATCCACATCACGCAATGAACGTTAAATATACATGGGGAAACAAATGAAAC
>VCRD01001692.1:15535-32305 GCA_006783055.1 Trinorchestia longiramus | reverse complement strand
GTGAGGTGCTGTTTGGTGTTCGTGGTGCCAGCCAAAGGTGTTGTGTTTACCTTTGCATTATTGTCTAGTCATCTGGATGCTGAAATTTTATTAATGGACGCATTTTTTTCCTTAATGAGAGCACTATAGTGGTAGTCTTTTAGATGGACTAGTAAAGGGGATTTGTTTATGTTCCGTAGCATTGTAGGCTGAACTATTGTCTTCCATATGCCGCCGTCCCTTTCGCTGTAGATATGGATCGGTTTTTGTAGAGCATTGGAAGTAATTTGCGAGATGAGGTTCCCGGCTGCATGATCGAATATTTTACTATGGAGGTATTTCAGTACCAAAAGATCAAGTGTACCACTGTTCTCGTCGATAAAATTTCTGTAGTGGTTTTTATTTCTTGTGCTCTCAGTTTCGATGGCTTTCATTAGAAATTTATAGGCTTGCATTGAGTTCGGTGTTTCGTTAAGTTGAAGGGCTACTGCATAGAGGAAACAGTGTCCGTCAGCCAAAGTGTGAGCCAATGTTGCATTCAATGATTTTGTTACATCTTCCATAGAACTTCCCACATGGGTATATATAGGACTGGATGATGATTCTGAGATCTGATTCAGAAATTTACCGTGAGGTGGTTTAATATGGTTTGGAGTTTTCCTATCGTTATGGTTTTTGTGATTATTATTATGTTTGCATACATAATCATGGTACTGAGTCTTTATTTTTGTCGTTTGGCTGAATTTTTGAGGAGAAGGCGGCATTTTTATAGTTTTGTCTATCTTTGCATGTTTATTTGGATGTCTGTGACTTATGGGTGATAAGGGCATTGCGCAGTCCGTGCTCGTATCGTTAGAAAGTAAGGAGAATTTATTATTTGTTTGTACGTTATAGTTGTTAGCAATTGAGTCTGTGGATAGTTGATTTATGTGTATAAAGTGCTGATTCGGTAGTCTGCCGTCATTTCCTTTTGAGTGCATTTTCATTTTGGGAAGGTTCAACGCGTGTAAAGCATTTTCGTGCTTATGATGTGTAACTGTTTTAGAACATGTGTTGTTTATTTGGGTTGTATTCATTATTACGAGTTTATTGGGTGACTGTTCAAGATTAGTGTTTTTGTTTGGGAGTTTTCCAGAAAATGAGTAGTACGGTGTGTTGAGTCGCAGCGTTGATTTCATAGCAATTTGGACAAGAAATTTTTGAGTTTCCTTTCTAATGTGAGGCAAGGTTTGGTGGTTCTTGATTGTCTGAGCGTGAGTTAAAGCACATATTCGGAGTGGAATAAATGTGAAATCCAATTTTTTGCAGAGCGTGAGCGCTTTACTCAGTTGTTGATCACTGCAGAAATTGACTATATAAGTACGGGCAGTGGAGTGTTTTGTCGCAATAACTTTTTTGATTTGAGTTAGGCCTGATTGTGAAAGGAGTAGGTCCCGGAAACAGATTATGTAACTATTAAATTTTGGCATCCGATTTTAGTATGCAGAAGGTCATTAAATTGACCAGATGAAATGGTCTGGATTCGGCATTTGGTGTCGATGTCATTTCTTTTAACTGTTGAGAGAATATTGTCTCCCACAAGTAAAGTGTTAAGAGGTCTCTGATAATTTGAATAGGAAGAAATAGTGGAGGGATTTATAGGTATAAGGTCGTAAGAGCTGATGTGGACATTTAGTTTGAATAGCTGTTCAATTATAAACTGAATGTTGGATAGAGCAGTGGAGACTGATGTCGGTTTAGGTGGTACACGTCTTCTAGGACTTTTTGCAGTTGTGTTACCGTAAGGGCCAGGTCACTATTTAATTTGCGGATAACGTGTGAGCTCTTTATTTGCAAAGGATGCAGAGAGCCATCAAAACTAACGCTGTTACTAACATTGCCTTGCCCTGAGATTTGAGTGGGGACTCGGGTGGAAGTCATCTGCGTCAGATCATATAAACTTATGAAAGAATTTAGTTCAAATAACTGGTTAATTATTATATGGATATTGGACAGAGCAGTAGCAATTGAGGTAGGATGAGGGGGGAAGCGTTGTTGTAAAAATTTTTCTAGTTGAACTGCTGTTAGATCCAAATTGCTATTTACTTCATGGATAACATGCGAAATTTTTATTTTTAAAGGGTGCAGCGATTCATCATAAGTAATTTTTTTACGTACATTGGAGTGCTCTGCGAATTGAGGAAAACAATTTATAGGCGTATCGAAATTGCTAATAGCATACGGAGTGTTTTTGCATGACAGTGACTTTGCTTCAAGAATTCTTAACATTGGGCTTATAATATAACACATTACTGTCGTGAGATGCGATTTAGTTTCTCACATTGGCGTGAACTGATGGTATTTTCATTGCATTTGAGTCATGCATTTGGTCAGTTGCGTAACAGATATTTTGTTGAGACTATGGCTTAATGCTAGACTTATTATATAAAATATTATCGTTCGATGCTATTCGATTATTTCTTACATTAGTATATACTTGGTGATGTTTTGCCTTTGAGTCCTGCACGGGCCATGTTACTGTTGACCTTAAAACTTCTGCTGTCGATTGACAATCCTCCTCGTTGTTCGTTGTTTCCCCCCTCTTGTTCGCAGCTGGTGTGGCTGACACTGTAGGCCCTGTGTGTGCTGGGGTGTTCAGAATGCCGCGGACAGAATTTAGTTGTACATTTGGATCTTCCGTCGTCAGTTTTGTTGACCGTTCTGGCAATGCTTTGTGCACTCCGCTGTGAGGGTTGTGCAACTTTTCGTTTGCGGTGAGTCGAGGTGCAGCTTTTGTTTCAAGTTCTTTGATTACTGAAGATGTTAATGGTTTAGGCAGGATCTGCTGTGTTCTACACGTATGTGTTGTGTTTACGTTCGTTACCGAAATACTGCGCTTGCGATCGAGATCCGCTGCAGAAATAGTTTTTTTTGAGGAATGTCTTTGTTTTGAAAGTTGTGTGTTTGCAGATGAAGCTGGTGTTTTTACTGCTGTTTTTGAGCATATGTTAAAATCTTGAGACGGTTGCTGCGCAGGGGCCATTATTTGCGTTTTGCCTTTGCGTGTTTTGTGTGTTGCCGTAGTTTTGCGGTTGCTGCAGACGTTCTTACTAGTAGGAGATGCCTCGGTAGACACTGTAGATGCAGATACGACCACCTTCTTGACTGCTGAGCGAGTCATATACGAATGCATGGTGTTTTATTTGTTTTGTTTCAATGTTGCGTCACGTTAGAGCTTAGAAGGGAAAATCAAAGGAACCTTTGCCCGACATATGCTATCATTTAATGACTAATTGTGACTTGGGTAACGTCGTGTATTGGACTCAGTATGGATACTGAGATTATATATATATATATATATATATATATATATATATATATATATATATATATATATATATATATATAGAGTGAGAGGGAGAAAGGACGAGAGAGGAATAGAGCGAGAGAGAAGAGAGAAGAGAGAGAATGCCCTTCAAAGGTGGGTTGGGGTAGATGCTTTGGAGGGAAGGTGGAGAGGTGGAGGGGCTTACTTAGGAGGGAAGGAGTTGGAGAGGTGGAGGGAAGTTGTTCGTAGCGACACATAAGTGAGGCTTTGTGTTTCTTGCGCTAGGCAAGTACGAACCCGGTGGGAGGGGTAGGAGGTAGCGTTCATACTCATCCAGATATGGTCGATCTATTCCTTATTTAAAGATGTTGTGGAGATTTCAGGTAGAAGAACAAAGGTGGTCTTCCTTTTGTACAGAAATGTTGTTTTTTCTTCTTTTTCTTCTTCTTGCAACGAGGAGAGTTATTCTTGCATTTGCCATGGACATGTTTGGATTTATTCAAACTTCGATAAGTGATGAATTTGGGATTACTATCTCTTTTTTATTAAACCAGTACCTTTGATTATCATTAAGAAGGGTGCAGACACTTTCACATTGACATTCTCTTTTGTAATAGTTCGTTTTCCCAATTTTATGTCTGGCCAATATTTCCACTGAGGTACTCAAAAACACTGCTTTAACTGCGTGAGCTTTCTTTGCAAGGGAAGGTAGGGAGAAGGATAAGCTCTGCTCGACTGAGGGAGGTTTCCTTCAGCGCGAGGGCCGTTCTTAGGCCTACCTACGTTTTTGTCACTGTCAGACACTGCAAGCATTTGGACAGGATTATTACTATATTTTTGCTTAAAATTTGCACACATTCAAACTTTAAGTCACTTTTTTTTCAGTTTGATGAAGGGCACATTCATGGGGATGTCAGTTTGATTTAGATGCTTGGTAGTACCGTCTTTCTGTCACATTTTGAATAATTTGAGCACCAATTTCTGGTGCGTCTGTTCACGTGAACGGTCAAGCAACCTAGGTTAGAGCAACTCAATTTGAAATGTAGCAGGAAACTACCGTAGATTAGAGTGAATAATGCATTTTTCTTGTTAATTGAAAGGGTATGTAGTGAATTGCATGGCTCCACTACAAGGGAGCCTCACGACGAGGCTAGCCGCGGGAGAGAAGTGAATCCCAAGCGAGGTTAGCTGTCATTAACCAATGAGCGGTCACGCTCAGGCAGCAGTGCCCAGCCAACCACCCTATATAATGAGGCGACAACACTCAGCGTCACACCCCTCCCCTGACACCTGCGAACTCGAAGCCCCATTGTCAGAAACGCAATACAACAGCCACCGATCCCAACTCACCCCACGAACGAGTGGATCATTACCGAACTCTCAAAAAACAACCCGAAAATAAAGGTCGAAATAGGAAAAGGAGACCCCAACGAAGTTTGGAAACAGATCTCGGTGAATAAAGTACTTCTAAATCTACTCCCAATCTAAGCAATTCCGCAAAAAGATTTCGGCGAAATCCCGCACTTGCATAAAAACCTAACGCACAAAAGACCAAAGCACACTACATAATGGATACACATAGTTAGATAAAATCTCTCACCATCATCCAACATAACGTCCAAAACTGGCAAAACAACAAAATAGCACTATGTAACACCTACCGCCACTACGACCCACACATAAAACTAATCAACGCTCAATGCCTGCGAGATAACACCCCCATCAAAATATGGAAATATAACACATTCGCTGCAAACAAAGCTAACGAATCACACGCAGGTACAGCCATAGCAATGAGAAAAGACATCCCATTTAAACTACACGACAATTTCCACTCAGACATGCTTGGAGTCACATTCGAAACTCCGAAAGGCCCCATCACCATAGGCATAACCTACATCCCACCACGCACCAACTACATCAACTACATCGACATGCATACACTACTAAGACGGCAAAATGGATACAATTACACACACACAAAAGGAAAGCAAATACACTCACTCATAAATAAAAACAAATGTATACACATCAGACCAAACTTTCCCACCTTGCTCACTCACAACTCTACCACCAGTCCCGACATAGTCCTGACAAACACCCAAACATTCCACAACATAAGACTACAACCAAGCCCGCTCACCCCATCAGACCACACCCCCATAAGAGCAACCATCACTGCAAACTCCATCCAAATCCCCATCCGCCCACGCCCATCCTTCCACAACGCCGACTGGACACAATACAAAAGCCTCCTCACCGCACAAACGGTGCCACAAGACCCCCAACCGACTCTGGAAGAGACCGATAACCACCTGTCCAACTAAGAAAGTCACATCAACGCAGCGTCCAACCAAGCAATCCCAACCATCACTCATAGAAAAATCCCGGGAATCAAACCAACACAAGAAACACTCCTGCTACAAACAAGATACCATCACATCTGCAACCACCTCAGGAGACACGGACACTCTTCTCACTTGTACCGTGAACTCGTAAATCTCAGACACCAAATAAAACAAACATATAAACGCATATACAGTGCAACATGGTACCATACAATCACGAACATGAAAATAAACGATAACCCCAAACAATTTTGGTCGTCCATTAAGCGCATGTCAAGCAACAACACTAAACAAAGCACACCTTACATTAAACTCAATGGCACATACTACCACTCACCGAGTGACAAAGAACGTCTATTCAGAACACACTCGTCAAACATCTACTCAGGCATCAACGATCCCGACAACAAATTCGACGAAAACCACATTCATGACGTTGAAACACAGATGACGAACATCACATCACGTTTAAAACCACACGAGACAGGAGACATTACCTGCCTAAACACCCCCCCCCCATTCCTAGCCATCACATTCCAAGAACTCCAACAAGCACTACAAACATTTTCGCAAAAGGCTCCAGCACACACAAAAATCACGACACACCACCTGAAACAACACCCCCTCAACATGCTCCAGTACCTACTATACATATTCAACAACGCAATCTTCACGGGATATTTCCCTATCAAATTAAAACACGCCATCATGATTTTCCTTCCTAAACCGTCCCCCTCACAACACGAAATAAAAAACTACCACCCAATATCACTACTCGACATCCACGGAAAACTCCTAGACAAAATCCTCACCTACAGACTCACAGACCATCTCACTATACACAACATATATAACAAAAGGCAACACGGCTTCCGACACGGAAGAGGAACACACACTGCTCTTGCCACCCTACATGAGACGCTACACTAGACGCTACACATCCACTTAAACCAACGGAATAAAATAGACGTCATCCTACGAGATGTATCCAAAGCATTCGATAAAGTTTGGCACACAGGCCTAAAATATAAATTATTGCAACTTAACCTTGATCCACTGTTCACAAAAATTCTTACAAACTTCCTTTTAGAACCACGCCGCTGCAATCAGAATCGCAAGCCACACAGGACAACCTTTCCTCATAAAATCAGGGGTGCCACAAGGGGCAGTTATCTACCCAGCACTGTACAATTTTTACACACACGACCTCCCCTCACCCATACCAAACACCGATTATATTGCATTCGCTGACGACATTACACAAATCACATTCAGCTCCAACTCCCATAAAATGGCTGCGCGTTTGACATCAAGGGCAATAGCCCAGATCAATACCTTTGAAATGAAATGGAAGATTCAAACAAACGCAAACAAATTCAAACTTATAACTATCAGCCACCACAAGAAACACGAAGTGTACGTACAGCACCCCCTTCCCGTACGATAAATCAGACAAAGTTTTAGATCTCCACCTCAGCAGCCAGGGATAAACCTCACACATCACACAGAGGAAAGCAATAGCACAAAACAACCTCTTTCGTCTATACCGTTTCAAACACATGCACCTGGACACAAAAAGGAAGCTTTACCTAGCCTACGTACGATCAGCCCTCATCTACCCAGCCATCCCACTCCACACACTATCGCCATCCTCCATCTCAAAACTACAAAGCGTACAAAACAAAGCAACACGATTCATCACAAACGCAGAATGGCACGACTTTAACACATCATCCCAATTGCACCGCCAAACCAAACTAGCCCCCATCAACACACTCTTAAACGAGCACACAGAGAGAATATGGACGAACATTGAAAACATGCACCCACAACTATACCTACACCTCACATTCCCGCAAGAAACTAGACAAATACCACACAGAGCTTTCCCAAGCTCGAAAACAAAAATACTCGGCCCCCCTCCAACACCCAAATACACTTGACACCCCACACCGCCGTACCTAGCATCAATACCCCCATAGGGTAACAAAACAACTCTTTATAGAGACCACCTACAAGAACAAATCCCACGGACAGACCCCAGCACTCAATTCATGTGCGTAGAGCGCTCATTTCTATTTCCCTCCTAGTATCCCTTTCCGTTTCACTCCTATACTTAGGTACACCCAGTGCCAAACTCTCTCAAATCTTTCCTATTGGTACCGACCACCACCAGCGTCACACACTCTCTACCAAGAACTTCCAAAGTCAACATATCCACCAAGAACTCTCGTCAACTGAATACCTCAACTCGCAGCCAAGAGCAGAGCAAAGAAAACGGAAACCAGCCATTCTGTCTGCGGACAGGATGGGCTTAAACCACTCACGCACTATCAAGACGTGCGCGGCAAAGAAAAAAGAACTAACATCATTCTAAATGTCTAAATACAAACAGTTAAACTCATCCTGCCTTTAATTACCTTTTCTCCTATTGGGTTCCTCGACGGTCCCTTACTCCCTCAGGCGTTCACTTCGAGTAAGATAAAGATATTCAATGTATGCTTGGAGATAAGAGATGTCTGAGGGTTGGGACTGGAGAGTGATAATAACAAGATCACCTCAAGTAATTGTGGTACGCAAGTTCATGAAGAATTATTTACCTCTGGAATGATTAAATTTAATTAAAGTCACTAGAAATATAATAAGAAAGTTTCCAGTTGTGCATTTTTCAAATGACTTTCACAATTTATAGGCGATTGAATTTCCTGAATTTGTGAATTTGTTAGTCATATACAACGAAAATGTTATGGTGGGTATAAATTACTGGGTTTTATGAGTGTCACTCACCAGCGAAGCGCATTTTTTTACAATATTCATAAATTTTAACTCTAACAGTAGGATAGCGTTCCGTATTTATAGTAGACAAGGGTAACGGTATTGCCAATGCTTCAACGATGATTTCAAAAAATGGTGTACTGTGTTATTACAATGGGGGTAATAGGCAATGGTAAACGTATATGCTCGAAATTAAAAATTTTTTATGTGTAATTTTCATGAATGTGAGGGAGGCAGATTTGCAATGAATTGAAGTCTAGATCAACGTAAAGATGTTAACATATCAGGTGCCTGAGGCCGGTAAATCAGTGTTAAACCAAAGTGTGTAGAGTGTGTGAGGTCTGGTGCGATCGAAGTGCACAACGAAATCAGTAATAATAAGTATTAATTTCACGTGTGATCTTTTAAATACAGTCAAACTTCTAGAACTGTGAGAAAAGGCTTACTATAAAACTGAGAGGGTTTCTTTGTTTCATGACGACAAATAATTGCAACAGTTTAGCCGATAATGTAGTTTTCTTTCTAATCCGGAACCAATTTTCGCCGATACTGGGATTTAAGGTAAACTAAAACTGTTTGTAAATATGTAATCGTAACGTACATACTAATTATTTTGAACAGAAATATAAAATATGTGCAAAGAAGTAAATGAAATGCTAAAAGTTAAGAAAAAACAAACTTGTGAACAATAAAGGATATGAATTCTATATTAATGACATTATTATAGCTATACTAATTAGCTATACATTGCATATTTGAAATCATTTAATAATATTCTCTGTAGTTCTCTACTGATGACTCCATTCATTTTTTCGATTCATTGCGCATGTGATGTATTTCACTCTTGTGCAAGTTATGGGTGATGATACTGTTTTTTAGCGAGTGAGCCAGCATCGTATCATTTACATTAAAGCCAGGTGTCTTCTCAAGTGTATTGATAACTTGATCCATGTGGAATTCTGTTTGATCTAATGAGGCTGTTCCTTCAGCAATAGTGGAGGAACTGTTGCTGTCATCAGAATCATTATTGGGACTTGCAATTCACTCAGTTATTTCAACATTGGCACTGTTTTCTGATGTATCTGCACCTTTTTCTTCAATCTACTCATTAACATCCTTCATGGTTAGTTTAAGGGAAGGGATGTTTTCTCTGTTAGGGTTAATATTTTTTCTGCATGTGATACTGGCTTAACACCCGCTGTTTCTCTCTGAGGTAAGAATTCTTTCCAAACATTAGATAAGGTCAACTTTTTAACATTATCCCAAGTTGTTGCCAGGGAAAATAAGGCATCTTTATACTCTAACCACGTGGAAATTCCAAGGGACCAAGTCCGCTGTTTATCATTTTCATCATGAAGTGCATGTTTGTAGAAGGCTACCAAATTCTGAATCACTCCTTGGTCCATAGGTTGGATCAAGGATGTGACGTTTGGAGGGAAATAACGGCAAAATATATTTCCGCAATCAGAGACTATATGAGTTTCATCTGAATGTGCACTACAGTTATCGAGTAAAAGCACACATTTTTCCTTTTCTGATTCCTTCATTTTTGAAATCCTTTTTCGTTCAGATGGAACAAAATCTGAAAAAAACAGTCATGGAAAATGTGACGATTCATCCAGCCATTTTTTTGTGATTTGTACAGAACAGGTAATTGCATAACATCTTTTAATGCCCTAGGTCTTGCAGATTTACCTATTGCTAAAATCTTCATTTTGTGACTGCCAGACGCATTGGCACAAGTTAGCACAGTAATTTGTTCCTTATTGTTCTTAACACCCGCTGCACATTTCTCCTTATTTCCAGCCAATTTTTCTTGGGAAAGCATCGCCATCGCAGTCCGGTCTCGTCAGCATTATAAATTAATTCTGGAATGAGTTTACACTTAGTAGCCATTTTCTCAAATGTTTCACAGAACCTTGATGCTCCTTGCACATTAGCTGAACCTTTCTCCCCCACGACACCTAATCGTCTTATTCCGTGCCTCTCTTTGAATGAGCCACCTCTGACTGAATTTAATATCTTTAGTTATATTCATTTCCTGCTTCAACAACTTTGCTTTGGCAATAATAATCGGACCTGAAATTGGCATGTGTTCTGATCGCCTCTTTACAAACCAAGCGCACAATCTTTTGTCCAGAATTTCCTCTTTTAGTCTGTGAGGAGTTTTCTTCTTTGATTTACTGCCGGTATTAATTGCAGTAAATATATCCTTCTTATTCTTTAAGAATCTGTAGATAGATGATTCTCCAACTTTATACGTAGCTTGCACATCCTTAATGCTTTTTCTAGATGGTATTTGTTCAATAATTTCTTTTTTCTCGCCCAAACTTAAAGTTCTCTTGTTTTTCTTTACGCCATTTGATTCCATATCGGTTACGTCAGACATGTATAGCTTTAAAAAGACCTTCAAATTTCAATTAATATACCTGTAACAGAAAATATAAAGGAATATAGTAATTACTATAAATAACTTCATTTAAATTTGATGGAGAGAGAATGATTAGTGTAACTACAAACTGCTCCTGTTTGAGCACACTTTACCAGTTCTGACAAGTACAGTAAATATAAAATTATAATTTATCCGAATCAGAACCACCAACCTTTGACAGGACAAGCCTTAACATCAAGCATTTTGTGCTAAGCGGGCCTAAGCAGGCAACGTCAACTTAACACACATTCCAACAGATGGCAGTGGTAGCCCTTCCAGTTTCATGACTTCTCTCAGTTTTGTGTCTCCTAACATTGTGAGTCTTTTCAGTTTCAAGTTTTTCAGTTTTTGGAGTTACACTGTATTAAGTACATCTAGATATCTAATTTCTTAACATGTAATCATTTTCAGACCTTAGTGAGAAATTGAATAGGATTTATTGTTAAGACATTATGTTTTGTTCGTTTTTCCCAATTTTACAAGCACAGTATGGTATTCACTAAAAATATTGCGATGAGGGCTTAAAAGCACGTGGTGATCAGAGTTTCTGCACATACATGTCAATGTTGTGATTTAGTGACTAGTTATTCAACACTGTAAATAGAGTATCTTTACAGAGATGTCATCAATTAATAGAAATAAATAAGATGGCACATAGTCATGCAAAATTGACTCGAAAAATTCAATGGCAATCAGTAAATGTAACTGGTGTCCACAAACGGCTATCCTAATGGGCAGACGGGACTAAAACCATGCTCATCATCGATTACATGTTATGACAGTTGTATAGCGTTGTCAACGAGAAGCAGGGGTCGAGTAAGGAGTGGACAGGGATAGGGGCACTGTTGGTGGTAGTTCGTGATCAATATTTATTTTCAGTTGATTATGCGAGCCTTGAGATAACTAAACTTAGCAAATGCAGAAGTTTCTTTGTTGTTGACTTGCAGATCAGTTGAAGATGATGGAGGAGAAATTTTTTTCGGTTCGAGATGAACTCTACTTGGCATCCAGAGGAAGTGTTCCTGTGGGAGTTACTTTGCTGATCACACGAAGAATATTACTGCGTTTCATTAGGTAGAAATTTGAGATGCATATATTGCAAGGATTAAGATGTAGTATGGAGAAATGGTATTGTTTCATGGACGCAAAAATACACTGACACTGACTTGTATTTCTGACACACTGAAATACAAACCGTCCCGATAAGGAAACTTTTATAGCTAAAAGCTGTTTACTTAATGTGTAAAATAGGTGAGGAACAATCGAAAATTGACTTTAGCACTGTTGTAGAATGTCCCCACTCGTTATTGTTGTACACTCAATGTGATGTATTGTGTATTATTTTTTGCACGTTGATTTAGCTAGAGTTTCAGCAAATGAAAAAGACAATGCCCGTTGTTGTCATGCACGTAATGACATATTGTTAAACGAATTATAATTTCCTTTAGCTGAAATGCAGAGAGTTTCTTACCAATCAAGTTGTCAGAATTGTAATGTGTCTTTTGTGTTTAGTCGAGCACTTTACAAAGCCGAAAGATGAATTTCTTTCTCGCATGCCAAGGCAATAGCTGTGTGAAATGTGACTCGAAGGATTGCGAAACATAATTGACAACCTATAATATACGTGCCTTTTTTAATCTGGCCGTTCATGGAGCTTCCGAGATATACTATTGTTTAATTCCGTTTGATCATGAGCTCGGGTCGTAAGGTGGTGAAAGCATTAATCATGCCACATCAAGAGGAATATTATTCTTCAAACATTGTCAATTGACCGTTTAAGGTATCAATAGAAGAAGGCCAAGGTTCCAGTGTAAAAAAAGAAATTCAGCCGTTAACAGCAATTAATATTGGAACCATTTCCGGAAAAATAAGTTGTGATGTGCTTCGACGTCAAAAGGATGAAAGTTAAATGCATAGATATAAATTTTGTGTATTGAATATATATAAATGTGTTGGACAGAGAAACTTTAGGGTGTATATACATGTCTTATTCCCATATTAAGTTTAAATTGTCTTGTTGATGAATTGTGCTCAATGTGAAAATTTTACGAACATGTATTAGTTAGTGAACAATGTGGAAATGTGAGGGTCGCAAATGTGTGGGGGTGTAATCGATGAGCATACCTCTTCATTATTCTAAATAAGGAAGGGACTGATAATATTAGAAGAAGTTAGAAAACGCGTGTAATTTTATTTTATCTACGATTTACTGGTAAAATTTGACTTCGCAAGTTCCTTTTCTTTTCTCCAGGAGGTAGCATGTGTTATAATACTTAGTGTATGTCATGCGTATGTGTCTCATGATGTGCCTCGTGAATCGGTCTTGCGCACGCAAGACCGAGAAAACGTAATCAATTGGTAAAACGTGTAGCTAGAAGGGCCGAGCCAGCAATAACATACACTAAACGATCGCTCTTAGTGTGCTGCGCTGTAGAGGAAAGACCGTGAGAAGTTTTGCAGCAAGAAGAAAGAGAAACGAAAAGAAGAAGAAGCTGAGGACGGAGTAGGCTCGTATAATACGTTAGGGACGATGAGAGTTTGGGAAACTTGGAACTAGATTTTTGCGGGAGGAGGTACGTAACCTGTTCGTGACCATGCTGGGTGAATTTGACGTCTGGAGAACGGATAGGGCAAGTGATAAATTGAATTAAAGCGAATTAAATTAAAATCATCATGCAGACGGGCAAAAATAGATCTCACACGTACACTAAGACGTGTACGTTGAGGAAATTCTTACTTGTTCATTGTTGCAGCACCTAGGTGTCTCACAGAGCAGGGAATACACGCTACGCCGTAAATCGAAGTAGCCAATCATTTGTGGGAGATATGACTAAATTTGTTGGTGGCGCCGTATTGCGTAGAAAATAACGGGTATTGTTTAAAGTGCTATTCGTGAGGGTTAAATTGTTATATCTTCGCCACCTGTAACAAATCTCCAGTGCAATGTCAAGTGTTAAAGTTGATGTCATTTCAACGCAAATAGGGTCAGCAAATGGGAAAATTTTCCTATTTTCGATGTGAAAGCTTTCATTGAATTTTGATTGATCAGTGTCGTACCTAACCACTCAGGAGTTAGGAATACGATTGATTTTTTCAATAGGGTGTAATATTTTGTGGTTCATTTGCCAAAATACGGCAGACTGCTGCCATTATTCATTTCTGTGACCATTAGAATAAAGCATGTTAATCTTTCTGTGTATTTACAATCCTTTTTCACATCTAAAATCAAAGAAAAATCGAAACCTTTTAATTATTTCTTGTGGAAGTTTAGAGCCTTCCGAAGGCAATCAGATCATGTTTTCTTTTCATTTGTTAAGTAGGTCATTTACAAGTATTGATTACAAATAACGAAAGAAATCAGCATGCAGAAAAACCATGCATTTGAAACGAATATTTAAGTATATATATGAGAGAGAGAAAATGACCCATTTAAAGCAATTAATAAACAAGTAATGGTGATAGGCAGGTATTTCTATATCACCACATCGAAATGACCAATGAACGAATTTTTGATTTAGTGAGGGCTGTTTTTACAACCTCCATGGGCTATAAAAAATCAAATTTGCATACCATAATAATTTTATTAGCAAAATTATTGCAAGATCTTACTTCTTTACACAATCGTCAGAGTAGATATAGCCTGATTGCCGTAGGTACGGGCAATTGAACATGGCCAGTACGCTCGATGCTCTTCCCAAATGTGAGTTCCGAAATGTAATCCGTTTTCTGCAAGCAAAAAAAAACGTAGTGCAGCTAAAATTTATCACAGAATGGGTAAAGTGTACAGTGACGACTCTATGAGTGAGGGTAGAACGATCCAACGTCCATGAAAAAGGTGGAAAAGGGCGCAAGTCTGTCGCTGCCATAGACCTCGTTGAGCGTGTTGATTAGGTGGTCAACAACAAACGAAGATTTATAGTTAGTGAACTTTCTAAAGAATTTGCAGTCATTTTAAGGCTGCTTTGTACACAATCGTAAAAAATCTCGGATACTGGAAGCTGTGTGCCTGTTGGGTTAGGGTTAGTGTGTCCGTAAAGACATCTCCCCTCACTGCCGGCTAACTTCTATGAAAAAGGCATCGAGAAGCTTGGGTCCCGATATGACATCTGTTTCAACTGTTTTAACGATTTTAAAGGAGAATAAAAATGACCCTGCCGTAGTTTTAGTATTAAAATTACTAGTTTGTGTAAATTTACCTTTTTTAAATACCTTGTCGGAGGTTAAAAAAATGCCTTCGTTCGTTTAAATCAGGAGTCGGCAAACTTTTTACCCGTCGACCCCTTCATAGGATATTTGCACTTACATCGACCCCCTCCATACACACACACACACATACAAATAGGTAAAAAAATGTTAAATCAATATTGACATATTTGATGACCAAAAATAAAGAGAAATGTTATAAACCAAACCAATCTTATGTTGTACCCTATACAATGTTTGAAGATATATATTAAGAGAAAGAGGCAGTCTTCACTGATATAAAGTAAAAAAGAAAAGAATAGAAGTTTACCTCCCTATAGAGAATTTTGACTGTTTCAAAATCTAACAATACTTATCTTTGGAAAATTGATATGAACTTAATTATATAAAACAAGTGTGCTACTTGACAATAATATTAACTGCCATGGAAATAAGCAATATACTTTTTATCAAAAAAAATAATGAAAAATGCATTAACTTACCTTTTTATCAATAAACTTGATATTAATGAGATGGATGAGCTTGATGAGCGGCAGCAAGGCTATTGATATTTGGTTTAAAATTGATATGCTTTAATAGTAAATCACCACGGTTTTTCAAGTTTAGTCTATTTCTCTGCTCTGTTAGGGTTTAACCAGTTTAAACCATATATATCCTTAATCGACCCCTTCTAATCCCCATAAATTTATCGACCCCTTGAGTTCCGTCCTCGACCCCCAGGGGTCGATATCGACCACTTTGCCGACCCCTGGTTTAAATCTTGCTGAAGATATGCAGCTGAACGACGGGCTGCCCGACTAGCCGGCATTTCGACTCTAAATTTTTGGTGGGAAAATAAACTATCAGCCTCGGCTTCACTAGATTGAATAATGACACAAAAATAAGCACAGAAAATTAATGGATGATTACACAGCTGAATTATAAAATACATCAACATGGATATTTCATTGGAGTTATGAACTGCCGAGGAATCAATGGTTTTGAATTTATATGAACTGCTATAACCTATAGAACACAAAAATTGAGCTAAGCATAAGAACTAATAACGTGAATTATAATTTTCTGCTCAGTCTAAGAGAACTGATATTACGTAAAAGAAGTTTATCTCGAACACAAAGGGGCTAATAAAGTACAGAATTTTTATACCAACGAAACACATGCAATGCACACTTGCTGTCCTAACGAAACACAAGGAATACAGATTTTTTGTTCCAGCCAGATGAAAAATGTACAAACATAAAACATTAGATCTTGAATACATTGAACAACTGAATAAATGTAAGCGTCACACACAGCTATCTACAGACGGTATTCAGGACTAAGCACAATTACCTATGATGCTTACCGCTAAATTAGGGATAGAGAAAAAAAATAGCACAGTTTGTTGGGCTGTGCCAAGAACGAAACGATTTTTTGCATGGAGCACCATAGCTTATCTATAAAACTTGTATCGACAAGAGTATTACAATTCATTCTACTTTGCAAATAAAATTATGATTTAGAGCAGTGTTACCCAAACTTTTTTGGACTAATGCCCCTTTGGACAAGAGATTTTCAACTTTTTGTTATATTTATCCTACTCACATTTCATTACCTGTAACACAATATTTTAAAATTAATGTGGTTATAAATAATTATAACTTGCCTTGTATCCTTTTAATGAGATGGATGAGCTTGGTGTTTTTTGACCAATTCGTCTATTATACTGAGAGGAATTCTTAAATCTC
>VCRD01001691.1:95322-119710 GCA_006783055.1 Trinorchestia longiramus | reverse complement strand
AATTCCTGATCATGTGAGGTCCTCCACACCGAAAGCATTGTCCCCTGAACTGGCCGCTGCCGGCTTTACTCTGCTTTTCTCTCATCGCTTCCCCCACCGTCACGGCGGCTACGCCGCCCCGCTGATTGGCAGTTAGAAGTCTGGCTTGAGCAATCAATTCACTAATTTCCAGTTTCAGCACGTTGGGTATCCGCTTCAGGTCAACACTAATATGATCTGGGAATCCTTTGATGAAGGACAGCTTGATTGCTCTGTCTAGCCCTGCATCACCATGCATCGCCAACCTCGCCAAGCATTTTAGTTCATTAGCAAATACATCGACAGGTTCTCCAGCCCACTTCATGTTGAGAAGTTTATCATATGCAACAAACGGATCGTCACCAAAGGCAATCTGCAAT
Source organism: Trinorchestia longiramus (assembly GCA_006783055.1). Classification (NCBI taxonomy): domain Eukaryota; kingdom Metazoa; phylum Arthropoda; class Malacostraca; order Amphipoda; family Talitridae; genus Trinorchestia; species Trinorchestia longiramus. The sequence continues at coordinate 119,312 of VCRD01001691.1, read as the reverse complement.
TTCTCCTTGATTTTATCTGCACTTGCTTTGTCCCCATCACTGAACTCCATATACAATGCAAGCGCATCACCTTCTAGATACAATGAGATAAACATAGCTAAATCAGATACTTTCTCTAGTCTAGCAACCAAGGTGACTTTCTCTAACCAAGTCATTACATCGCTTTCGCCAGTAAATGGCTTGATAAAGTCTCTTGAAATACCACTCGCCATGTTGTAATATGCCTAGATAGCTTGTTGTTAAGACTAGTAGTTGCAACTCTACGGTATATTCTAACCAGAATTCGCTTACCTCTATTAGACTTGGACTTCAGACTGTGTTGCTTCTCGTACCAGAATAATGTCCTCTAGCCGTGGACGATGCGGCATCAATAACCTTCGACCGTGACACACAACCTCTACTTGCGTAAACGATTATCCCTATACTAGTGTTAGAATCTGAATCTACTTAGCCCAATATTTTACGAGTACAGATCTCCACGACAACGACTACTTTTAACAAACAACCAGCGTGCAACCTGCACCTGACCCGCTTCTCGCGCCCACAACCACAGCAACGACACGTACACGACAGGGCTCAACCCGCAACTGACGCTGCCCCCGCATCATCTGTCACTCAAGCTCAGGCGTCGCCGTTGAAGTGCCAATTACTAATTTATACATTATGCCACAGAATGCTAATAGTTAGAAGGCTAATAACGGGATAAAGCGTCGTACTTTATGGTAATCCGGCGCCTTTGGTATGCACAATACAATGCTTATGATACAGGTATACCCGTTCTGATTTCAGTTCAAAAATTTATTTTAGTAATAGATTCGAAGAAATCAGACACACATGCATGCACACGCGCGTGTGGGATAAACCGGTACTTTATTTCTACACACATGGCGAAACTAAAAATATGCAAAATAAATTGATATGTTATAGTAAATAATGAATTTCTATACGATAGATATTTAAGGGCGAAAAAGTATTCGTAAAGAAGAAATTTCTGAATTTAGATAGCATAAAATACTATTTCGAAAAGGATTTTGTTACTAGAATTTTCTCACTTGTTCTAAAACCTACCAGTAGTCCTTTGGAGTCACAAGTTTAGAATCACCACTTTAGAGAACGTGTAACTTTTCTGTAGCGAGTATTTCGTGGGTGATGTTCTTCCAGGGAAGTGATACAGTCGACTTCGTTGCTTGCAGATTTATTCATGAACACCATCAAAATTAGAACAGCAATTATGGCCAAGATCGAAGACCAAAATTGAGAGCTTGTAATCAGTAAACCGAGACTGGAACTGAAACTGAACTGAACCTGAAACTGAAACTGAAACCTGCCCGGATAAGGACCCATAAGTAACTTGAAATAAATACAGAATTTAGCCAAAAAGAATTAATATTACGCAACAACATTATAAGACAACTATGGAGTAAAACACTAAGGCATCGTACTTAATTAACTGGCAGTCAAAGAAATACAAAAACGAGATGCAGATATGTAGCTTCTACCCGGGGCCATGAAATTTAATAACCGTATCAAAATGGCTGGTCGATCTTTCAGTATGCTTGTCATAAAATACCCGAACGTAGAGACTTGAGTAAAACGAAATTATACAATGAATTTGATAGTTGATGCAAAAGTTATTATTCAAAGTGTTTTATATTTAGATTAATTATAAATCTTGGAGTAACGCAAACCAGAGCACAACTTCATATCTAGGCAAAGCTAAAATGATAAATTTAGGGAATATATGGTAGGTAAGTGAAACGCATCACTTCCTAACACATGGTCAATGGAAAACTTACCCGTCAGAGAGACTGAAAGCACGAATAGAATTACTGCTCACTGGGTAACGGTTGCGAAAGAACTGACGGGCACCCAGCCTATAGGCTCGTGGTTGACCATGGTGTTCTATAAACGAGAGTTACAATTTGGATTTGGGACTACGATTGAATTTTTAACTTTAAAATACCAGTTTCAAATGACGTGAAATACGTATAAAATTAACTCTATAATATTACTAAATTTAATATTATTTAATACTAAAATAATCACGATATTTTAGCGGCCCTACAGGGATACCCCCCCAGAAGCGGAGCGTTCAAGAGTTCGGGAAATAATAGAAATCAGGAAGTGATTTGAAACGAACTGTACGACCTGAGCGAGTGCACGTAGAGGACGGGCTACGTGCGGTCTCTGAGGGTAACGAGGGAGCAGCAGGTGGCAGGACAGGGGGAGACGAGTTAAAATGAGCTGCAGTAGGAGGTGAAACTGAAGGGGTAGCAGATGAAACTGAAGGGTTAGCAGGTGAAACGGAAGGGTTAGCAGGTGAAACGGAAGGGTTAGCAGGTGAAACTGAAGGGTTAGCAGGTGAAACTGAAGGGTTAGGTAACTGCTTAATGGTGGGAGCAATATAAGCGGGCTTTAGTCTATCGATGGAGACCGTAGAGTCTCCCTGGGGAAGCTTAAGAGTGAAAGTTTTAGGTGATCGCCTAAGTACTTCAAACGGGCCAATGTAAGGGGCTTCAAGACTTTTACGCACACGGTTAACACGCAGCCACACTTCATCACAAGTTTGCAAATCAGGAGGAACGTAAGAGGGCGGAGAGGAGTGATAGGTGCCTTCGGAGCACTGACGGAAGTCAATGGATTGCATCTCAGACAGGAAAGTCTGAAGGAGCTCTGGTGACGTAGTCTTATGTATGTTGCGTGAAATAACGGGTTGTGGACAGAGCATCATGGTACCAGTTACGGCAGTGAAAGGTGAAAATCCAGCGGCGTTAGGGGTCATACGTAAACCTAAAAGAACGATGGGGAGGGAATGAAACCAATTTTGCTGACGCGCCAGGATGGCTGTTTTGAGAGTTCTGTGCAACCGTTCTACCAGACCATTAGACTGAGGGTGATAACTAGTTGTACGCACGTGGTGAAATCCTAAGAGGGAGGAGAGGTTGGAGAAAAGTTCGCTTTCAAATTGTGCACCTCTCTCTGTGACTATGTCTAAGGGAACCCCAAACCTAGAGATCCATCCGGACATGAAAGCAATGGCGACTGATGAAGCAGAAGTATCTACTAAAGGCACAGCTTCGCACCACCTAGTGGCACGATCAATACAAGTCAAAATATAACGGAATGGTAAGGGGTAAGCAAGGGTTGGTAATGAAGCGGGTGTTAATGGGCCTACTATATCTATATGCACCGAATGGAAACGATCTGAGTTTGGAGCGATAGGTGAGACTGGTGATTTAGTGTGCCGATTAATTTTGGCTCGTTGGCAATTAGTACAATGCTTGACAACCGAGTGAACATCTTTATCAATATTAGGCCAAAAATATCGTTGCTTTACAAGTTTAGCGGTGCTTTTTGAACTAGGGTGAGAAATGTTATGGAGGGACGTAATTACTGGCTCGCGAGAGGTTGAGGGCACAAAGGGTCTAGGAGATGATGTGGAGGTATCACACCACAAGGTCAAGTTTGGAGCAATTTCGTAAGAAGTGAGCCTGTCTTGGTAAGACAACATCTCGTCGTCGTCAGCTTGCGCTGACGCTAGCTTGTGCAGGTCAAATACATCCACGGTTGTAGCACACACTGGACGGGAGAGACAATCGGCTACAATATTATTGTGACCTTTAATGTACTCAACCGCAGTGATGTACTCTGAGAGAAAAGAGAGGTGTCTCTGTTGCCGGTCAGATTTAGCAATCGTTCTCGAATAAAAAGCCGAGACCATTGGTTTGTGGTCTGTGAAAAGGGTTACAGAATGACCGTCAATTAGGGACTTAAAGTGCAGCACCGACAGGTATGCAGCGAGCAACTCTCTATCATAGGTGGAATACGTTTTTTGGAGGTCTGACAGTTTCTTTGAGAAAAAGGCAACAGGCATTGGTTTGGAATCAATCAGTTGGTAAAGCGCAGCGCCGACAGCATAACTAGAGCTGTCGAAGACTATGTGATAGTCTGAGGCTTTAGGTGATGGAAAAGACAGAGTCGGACAGTCGGCAAGAGCTTGTTTTAGATTTCTAAAAGATAGTTCAGCTGCTTCAGTCCAAGGTAACTGCTTAGCTGCAGGGTGATTACGTACGCAAGAGTTCTGTTAATCCAAGGGCAATATTTGCGAATGAAGGAATCATCGGTCGAAAAAAATTGAGCATACCCATGAATCGCCGGAGCTCGTGAGAATTTTTAGGGAGGGCGCTTTCGGTGATAACCGCTACTCTGTCGGCAGGGGTCTAACACCACTCGCGCTCACCTCGTAACCGAGGAAAGTGAGGGAACTCTGCAGAAAGGCACATATGTCTAATGAGAGACGAAGGTTATGCTGAGCAAGCAAAGACAGAGCATTGGTTACATCAGCTATGTGTTCGTCTTCTGACTCTGATGCGATTAGTATATCGTCGAGGTAAATGAAAGTGTTTTTGGAATCCACGAAAATAGAGTCAATGAAACGCTGGAAGGTAGGACCTGCATTTTTAAGGCCGAACGGCATAAAGCGGTATTCGTAGAGTCCGAATGGAGTAGTGACAGCAGTCTTAGGGATATCGGCTTCAGCCACAGGAATTTGCAAGTAAGCGCGTTCGAGGTCAAAATTGGTGAAAATTCGTTTACCATGAAGAGACATGGTAAGGGATCTAAGGTGAGGGATAGGATATATATCATTACTAGTGAGGCTGTTCAATAAACGGTAGTCACCATATGGGCGCCATTTTCCAGGTTCCTTTTTAGGAACGAGGTGAAGGGGTGAAGCCCAAGGTGAACTGGATCGTTGGATGATACCAGCGTTTAATAGGAACTGAAATTCAATTTTTGCTGCCTCGAGTTTGGTGCCAGTAAGAGGTTTAGGTTTAAAATGCACAGGGGAGTGATTTCCCGTATCAATATGATGTTCGACCACTGAATCCGAGTTCTCAGCCAATGAAGCTAATTGCAAAGGTGTTGTTAGAACAGGGTATTTGGTCAGGATTAGGCGAATGAGGGGATGCACTTTGGAAGTATCTACTGAGTATGTTACTAGGGAGGAGGATGAAGTTTCTAGGGGAATACGGCAATTGGTCAAGTCGTCAATCAGGGTGTTCGTTTTACAGTCAATTATCAGTGAGTGAGCTTTAAGAAAATCTATACCCAAAATAGGTTGAACTACGTCAACTACTACAAAAGACCAAATGAAAGAACGTCTAAGTTCTTGCAACCCTATTTCTACGTCCACCTCACCATAGCAACGCATAGGAGCACCGGAAGCAGTTGAAAGGGAAAGAGCACATGGTCGTAACAGAGGTGAAAGGTCTACGGAAAAAGGCAAGATAGACATGGCGGCACCAGTGTCGATAAGAAATTGCATCTTCTTGTGACCTACGCTAGCACTGAGCTTAAGTGGTAGCCCGACGGTCACAATGGATACGGACTGCTGTTCTAGTTTCCCGCAGAGCGTGAAGGTGATGATCTACGCATGGACGAAGGGGATCGAACTGAGTACGACTGAGAGTTATACGAGGGTCTTATGTCGCTAGGGTAGTGACACCATGGTCCACATGAGCGTGCGGCTCTTCCGTACCATAAATGGAAGCGGCAGATTTGCGGTCGCTGATTGGCGTGAAAGGGACGAAGATCAGGGAAGGTCTCACTGACGTCGTAATCTAACGGGACGGGAGGGCGGTTACGACTTGCTGACTGATCTCTAGCGGTATAACGGTAACGGTTCTCTGACGGGTCTCTTGGTCTATAATGAGGTTGGTCTCTGGGGCTTAAGTTAGAGGGTTGCACCTGTGATACACTAGTAGGTTGTACATACGCTAGTAACGTGTTGGTTACATTTACAAGGTCTTCTAGCGACTCGGCGGGGTGTCCTGCAATAAGGGGGCGGATTGATTCCGGAAGCCCTTTTATGAATTTAATTTTTAGGAACTCTTGACTTACTCCTAAACCACTCTCTGTAGCCATGTTTCTCAGATCGCTCAAGTAAGCAGATGGTTTTCCACACATTACGTTATTCTGTGACATTAATGAATCAAAAAGTTCCGGGGCAGACTTAGAATCCGCCTTGATAACGGCGTTTTTCAACCCTTCGTAGGACAATTCTCGTATAACTGTATCATTAACCCTATTTGTAACTTCCATGGGGAGGCTACTGAAAGCATGATAGAATTTAGTACTTGAAACGGTAATGTTAGCTAATGCAACTTGACTGTCTAGGATTGCAAACCCTCTAGCAGGGAGTGCATTATTGAATACAGGGGGTTTGATGCTCACTGCGCTAGCGTTAGCCTGAACTGCGTTATCGGGATCCATTGTGATCGTACGTCTGGCTAAAACAATTTTAACAAGATGACGTATAGGCAATAGGAAATCTAGTGAAGATAAGGAATGACTGGAATAGGGGAAAATAGCACAATAGGAAAACGAGTAAATAGAGCGGAAGGGAAAAAAATTCAGGAAGTAGACACGAACACAGCACGGTAAAAAAATGGTTACGATTAGTTTACTTCCCTAACGTTCGCTCAAAGTCCGGCGGAGTTTGTTGTAGAGTCTGATCAGAGGCTAATCGAAGCCAGCCTGACTGAGGCTGAGCTGGAGCGGTGGTGCAGGGATGGTTTCTGCGGTCGCCTTCTCTTGCTGTAGGCAGGATGTGTCTTCGAAGGAATTCCCTGATCGTTTTATGGCCTTAATTCAACCGTAGGCTGGGGAAGGTCGAGTTTCACAGAAGAGTGTTCATCGGTGCAGTTATTGTTCTTCGGTGAGGCTGTTTATTCTTCAATAGGGGAGTTTTTCTCGAGCTGGATATGAACGTTTCGCGGGAGGATGTTGCTTCGTAGGGATGTTTCTTTGAGCTTGATATGAATTTTTATTTTTCGGTAGAATATTTTTTTTGCCAAGGATGTTTCGTGAACTTGATCTGAATGTATCGAAGGAGGGTATTTCTTCACAGGGGTCACCACTTTGGAGTCACAAGTTTAGAGTCACCACTTTAGAGAACGTGTTACTTTTCTGTTGCGAATATTTCGTGGGTGATGTTCTTCCAGGGAAGTGATACAGTCGACTTCGTTGCTTGCAGATTTATTCATGAACACCATCAAAATAAGAACAGCAATTAGGGCCAAGATCGAAGACCAAAATTGAGAGCTTGTAATCAGTAAACCGAGACTGGAACTGAAACTGAACTGAACCTGAAACTGAAACCGAAACCTGCCCGGATAAGGACCCACAAGTAACTCGAAATAAATACAGAATTTAGCCAAAAAGAATTAATATCACGAGACAACATTATAAGACAACTATGGAGTAAAACACTAAGGCATCGTACTTAATTAACTGGCAGTCAAAGAAATACAAAAACGAGATGCGGATATGTAGCGTCTACCCGGGGCCATGAAATTTAATAACCGTATCAAAATGGCTGGTCGATCTTTCAGTATGCTTATCATAAAATACCCGAACGTAGAGACTTGAGTGAAACGAAATTATACAATGAATTTGATAGTTGATGCAAAAGTTATTATTCAAAGTGTTCTATATTTAGATTAATTATAAATCTTGGAGTAACGCAAACCAAAGCACAACTTCATATCTAGGCAAAGCTAAAATGATAAATTTAGGGAATATATGGTAGGTAAGTGAAACGCATTACTTCCTAATACATGGTCAATAGAAAACTTACCCGTCAGAGAGACTGCTCACTGGGTAACGGTTGCGAAAGAACTGACGGGCACCCAGCCTATAGGCTCGTGGTTGACTATGGTGTTCTATAAACGAGAGTTACAATTTGGATTTGGGACTACGATTGAATTTTTAACTTTAAAATACCAGTTTCAAATGACGTGACATACGTATAAAAATTAACTCTAAAATATTACTAAATTTAATATTATTTAATACTAAAATAATCACGATATTTTAGCGGCCCTACAGTCCCTTCAGTACAGTAAAGAATAGTTAGAGCATACCCAAAATGTGGACACTGAACGTCATGAAAAGCCGTGACATGCCAGTGACGGGCCTGCAATGCGTCCAATCATAGCCCGCGAGCGACGTTCGTAAATCATGATGTCGCAAGAAAGATAATTTCTGTGCACTGTTTTCGTTTTGTTATGATGGTTGCTTTTGTTAAACCGTATAAAAAATGTTTATACTAGAATTGTGTAAATAATAGCGAACACGACTCTAAGCTTAGGTTTTCCATTTGTCAGCAAAATTAATTCCAGCATGAATGGCTGCATCTGGAAACTACCTTTTAATTTTTGTATAAAAGTTGTCTCAGGATTACATGTAAAGCCACTGAAATATTTGTACCAGCCACCTGTTCAAGTCATATCCTAGTGGCATGTTGTGTACAGAATTGTTTTAGCTTCTTCTTCCACTTGTCTATTAAATATAAGATGGTAATGGTTTTGGCAAACTAATGGTTGAACAGTATTTACAAAAATCATGAATAGTTCAATGCTCTAATTATACGATGCTACGTAAGTAGAAAAACGAAGTCTTATGATATACATGAATCATAAACGAACGGCGTCTGGCCTGTCACTCTTTTTAAAGCATAACTATCGTGGGAGCCAGAAAAATCACCCCTAATTTCCTGAGGTTTAGCAAATCATCACTAGATTTAATGTGATGAACCCAAAACTCGAGACAGTGAAATAGTGATTGTTGGCCACTATTTTTATTTATAGTGGGATATCGGGAATTTGTTAACTGTTGGAGTTAAACAGTTCAAAATTACGTATTTTTATGAAAAAGTATAATTACTTTTCATTAATACTTATTATTTTTCAATGGTTTGAAAGTTCTCTCTATGTTAAGCCTCCGTGGTCGAGTGGTCTACGGCGCGTGCTACAAGGATGAAAATCCTTGAGGGCGTAGAATCGAATTTTACCTTCGTTATTACTTTTGTGTCATTCATCGGCATCTGGCCGTCTTCCAAAAAATTGGACAATCAGCGCCTGGCGATATCACAACGTCATCGTCTCAAATTTGTGACTTTGACATAACAGGGAGGTGGTCATTGCCAACCCCCACATGTGTTTCTACAATTATTTACTGTACTGTGGTAGTCCCAATTCCGTGAAAACATTGATTATTGAATAGTGGAAATATGGCAATAGTTCCAGGAACATATCAAAGAACCTTCGAATTCTATTTTTGTTCTATACATTCAAGTATATAAAATATCAGGAACTGTTGACAACATAATAAGGTTTGGCGCACCAAGCAAGATTTCCCCTAAATCCGTGAAAAATTTCAAACGAAGAATTGAAAATAACCCAATGATCACCAGAAAGGAGTAACAAGAAAGTTTATTAGTTTCAGAGACTAGAGTGCAGTGAATCACTACATATGAACAGAGCACAGCGAGGCTAGCTATCGCCGACCAATCAGAGAGCAAGACAGAAGAAGTGAACCCCAAGTGAGGCTAGCTGTCATTAACCAATGAGGGGTCACGCTCATGCTACAGTGCCCAGCCAACGCCCTATATAATGAAGCGCCAAACAAACAAACAAACAAACAATCTTTATTTCCAATCAAGTACACAGTACATAGACATTTAGTACATTGGTTTTTCAAACTCTTAAGGTTAACATTCTTAGAGTAAGGATGATGGTGAGCTCCATGCGATGATCCTGGGATGTGTCCATGGGCGGGGAGTTGAGGGCTTACCGATAAGTGCGAGCTCACGGCGTGAAACGAGAAACAGCTCGTATTCATTGCCGGGTTTCGAACCCGCACGCAGTCTTTCTGCACAAGCAGAGACCCGATACAGAATACGGGCCGCAGACCACTCGACTACGGTGGCTTCAAATGCCAACGCTCGGCTCTTTATAGAAACCACCTACAAGAACAAACCCCCAACGAAAGACCCTCACCACCCAATACATGTGCGCAGAGCGCTCATTTCTATTCTCCTCCTAGTATATCTTTCCGTTTCACCCCTTTACTTAGGTACACCCTGTGCCAAACTCTCTCTCAAATCTTTACTATTGGTACCGACCGACCGACCGGCGACGGACTCTCTACCAAGCACTTCCACAATCAACATCTCCACCAACAACTCTCATCACCTGAACAACTCAACTCACAACTAACAGCAGAGCAAAGGAAGCAGAAACCAACTATCCTGTCTGCGGACAGGATGGGGCTCAAACAACTCACGCACTAACAAGAAGTGCACGTTACCAACTCGCCACGCGCTCCAACTCTATACGTCCTAGCGTACTACTGGCAAGATGTCAGTACGCCAACACCACGATGTCAAGACGTGCGCAAAGAAGAATCAACAACTTATAGCATATTCAAATGCTAAATACAAAGTAAAGTCATCCTGCCTTTAATTGCCGCTTCTCCTATTGGGTTCCTCGACGGTCCCTTACTCCCTCAGGCGCTCAGTCCGAGTAAGATGAAGATATTCAATGTCTGCTCGGAATTAAGAGATGTCTGAGGGTTGGGACTGGAGATAAGAGACTGATTACTACAAGAGTTACACTACGAACTATCAGCAATGAAATTCATAGGAATCAACTGAAGTTACGCTTTTCTAGAAAAACTCCACTGTTGACTATAAAGCATATAGATGCCCGTTTGAAATTTGTTCTGAACATAAAATTTGTTTTAAAACAAAATTTGTTTCTTTGATTAGTCGCAGGGCTATCCTGCCCCATAATCGGTAAGATACGAAACAATGCTCCATAGTAAGGAACTTTGGAAACATTTAAAACTTAGATTTGTGATTTTATTTAATCTTAAATAAAGTGTTTATCCCGTCAGGCTTGATCTCTTCGGTAGCGTCTTATACCCGTCAGTTCAGCGTAGGGCAGCTATAGCATAGAAAGATAGATGGGTAGTTATAGCAAATGAAGACGAGTAGAGAACATATAGTTCGTTAAACGTTTCCTCTCGCACACTTGCGGCTGGCTGAACATGGTAAATAAACATATACAGGGTGGCCCATAAGCAAGGTACCTTTTTAAAACTATTATAGCTGTAAAACTACAAATGGTAAAGAGATCTGGTTAATTCATAATGAATGAGGAGATTTCAAAGTTTTCTACCACCGTATCAAGTCTACCGACAATCACAACATATTGCCTAAAAAATTCATAAAATCCACCCCCAAAATGAATCGCTACGCAATGGAACGAGCAAAAATAGTGGAACTTTACTTCCGATATAATTGTTCGGTTACTGCAGCTCAGAAGATTTATAGAAATTGATGTTCTTGAAAGAAGTCCTTCGAAGAAGTGCATAAAAAAACTGGTATTGAAATTTAGAGAAACTGGGACAACAGCAGACAGACAACGTTGTGGCAGGCCACGGACTATACGAACTGGTGCTTTAATTCAGCTTGTTGTAACAAGTGTTGCTGATAGGCCCAAAACATCAACTAGGAGATGTTCAATTCAACTGAGAATGTCACGTACCTCACTGCAACGTACTTCGGTAAAATATCTAAAGTCTTGTAGGGCCGCTAAAATATCGTGATTATTTTAGTATTAAATAATATTTGACCTAGTAATATTTTAGAGTAAATCTTTATACTTATTTCGCACCACTTGTGATTGTTTTTTTAGTCTAAATTTAATCATGGTCGTGACTTCAAATTGTAACTCTCGTCGTTTATAGAAGAGTGTAGTCAACCACAGGTTCTCAAACCAAACACCCGTCAGTCCGTCCATAACCATTATCCAGTGAACAAGTGTATTCGTGCTTTCAGTCTCTCTGACGGGTAAGTTTCTATTGACGGTTGTTAGGAAGTTTGGCGCTTCACTTAATTACTAGTTATTCCTTAAACTTATCATTTTAGCCCGGCTTAAGCGTTCCTCTGTAGTTTTAGCAGTTTGTGTAATTCCGGTGATTGTTTTTCGGTAATTCGAAGGATCTCTCGTCGTATATTATTCCACAATACGGTAAATAATTTACCTAGTGTCTGCAGTATTCGTATTGTTGAGATTTGAGTTTATCACGCAGCCTGTAATGCAAAACGAATTATTAGGGTTTCCCTTTTATAGCCTTAAGCAACAGTTCTAGCCAAGATTTCCTTTTGCGAAACAATGAGTCAATTGACAGCTAAAATGTACATCGAAATCTCATTTCAGGTAGTCACGTTTCATTCGAATAGTTTTGTTTGTATTTGAAGAAGTAGTGGTGTAGTATACATCGAATAATAACTATTGCGTCAGGCAGTAAATATCGCTGGCAAGTTCCGTATCACTCGAGTCTCTACGTTCATGTATTTTATGATGGGCACACTAAAAGATCGACCAGCCGTTTTGATACGGTGATTAAATCCCACAGCCTCGGGGAGAAGCTGCTTATAGACATCTCATGTTGTATTTCTTTAACCGCCAGCTAATTAGGCACTATGCATCAGTGTTTGACTCAGCGGTTGTCGTATAATATTGTATCAGGATATTAATACTTCTGCTAAATTTTGTATTCATTTCGAGTTACTTAATAGTCCTTGTTCGGACAGGTTTCGGTTTACGGACTGCAAGCTCTCAATTTCGATCTTCGATCTTGGCCTTAACTTCTACTCTGAGTTTGATCGTGTTCAATAATAAATCTGCAAGCAACGAAGTCGACTGCATCACTTCCCCTCGAAGAACATCACCCACAAAATTATTACAACAGAAAAATAATACGTTCCCCAAAGTCTCATCCATATAAAATACAATCAACTGAAGAACTCCATCCTACGGAACACCAGAAGCGATTAGATTTTGCGAATAGATTTCTGCAGCTTGCAGAAGACGAAAACTTTGTAAAGAATTGAATAATGACTTTTGACGCACATTTTCACCTCAATGGTTTTGTCAGTAAGCAAAATTGCAGATTCTGGGCTTCAGAAAATCCAAAAGAAATTCATGAACATCCACGTCATTCAGCTAAAGTAACAGTATTGTGTGGCATCACGTGTTCGAGGATCATTGGACCATATTTTTTTTGAAGATGCTAATGGTGATACAATTTGTGTTAATGGAAACCTGTATAAACAGATAATTCAAGAATATTTGATATCTGAAACTGGAGATAATAACACAGAGATTACTTTTTTCCAAAAAGATGGAGCTAGATCGCACACAGCGGAAGAAACTATGCAAATGTTAGAGCAATTATTTCAAACAGAATAATTTCTCGTTTTGGTGATATACCGTGGCCGTCTCGATCTCCATATCTAAGTGGTCCTGATTTCTTTCTCTGGAGATACTTAAAGGAAAATGTTTACATTGCAATGCTTGATACTTTACAGCAATTGAAAGTAAACATCATTCAAGAGATCAGCAACATTTCACCCGAGACATTAAGGAAAGTAATGAACAGCACCGTTGAAAGAGCACGCCCTTGTTTGACTTATAATGGGTCATTTAAAGATATTGTATTCCATAGTTAAACTTGTTTTTGTTTCATTTATAAATTTATATTAAACTTTTAAATTTCTTCTTTTATTCTGAATTAACCATAGCTCCACCATTTATAGTTTTATAACTATAATAATTTTAAAAAGGTACCTTTCTTATGGGCCACCCTGTAGTTTGTTAAACGTTTAGTCCTTCACACTAGTGGCCGGTTAAATATAGTTCAATTTATTTCGTTCATGTAGGATCGGTCTGTAATGTCCCAAGTATGTTGTTCTGTTAGTTTGAGTTAAGTTTGTTCATGGATTAAGATTTCGGTTATCATCAATAGTATGTTTTGTTAATTACGAATTGACCCATATTAAATTGTATAAATTTATTATTTATTCGAACCGCGGGTTCGAAACCCGGCCATGAATATGAGCTGTTTCTCGTTTCGCGCCGTGAGCTCGCACTTATCGGTAAGCCCGCAACTCCCCGCCCATGGACACATCCCAGGATCGTCGCATGGAGCTCACCATCATCCTTACTCTAAGAATGTTAACCTTAAGAATTTGAAAAACCAATGTACTGATGTCTATGTACTGTGTACTTGATTGGAAATAAAGTTGTTTGTTTGTTTGTTCTCCTCCTTAACTAATGGTTAGGCAACAATTTAACCCTTTCGGTACCATGATGCAAACATCAAAACCTTTTCAACATATTTAGCATCAAATTTAAAAAAAGATGAGTTGTGATGTTTTACTGTCACTGCATTGTCCTGAGCAAACTGTAGCTTGCACTGCCCTACCAGCGTTTGCACAGACACACGTGTTGCTCTGCATCTTAATAGGCGAAAAATGACTGCGGCTACCAGAGATGCCGTCAGTACCGAAAGGGTTAAAGCCACTCCCTGATAGAATCTTAGGGCCGGAACTTATGCACTTACAATTTGTATTATATCATATCTAAGGAAGGTATAACATTTTAAAAACATCTTAACATGAATAAAATAGAACAAGGCAATAGGAACGAGCCGTTTGGCCCATTCTTGGGTCGATGCTCAAGTCCCACGCCGTTTAAAGTAAATCCAATTATGCACGTATACCTTAACTAAGTAAGTCAATTCAGTCATGTACACGTATTTCCCTCACGCACAAGCATTTCAGTCAAGAGCATTTATCTCAATCATACACTGGCCCAAGGAGTTAGGGACATAGAGTTAGTACGTTATAATACTAAAGGGTTCGTAATCCAATATTTTTCGAGACGATTTTCGAATGTGTTCACAGTGCCAGCAGAAACTATGTTTTCGGGCAGCTGGTTCCAAGTTGCGGCAATTTTAATGGGAAAGAAGTTCATAGCTTGAGATGTCTTGTAGTTTCGCAATAACAGCTTTTGGTCGTTATTTCTAGTTCGTACGTTACCGTCTCTTTCGAAAAGTGCTTCGAGGGTAACATTGTCAAGGCCGTTGAAATACTTTAAGGTCTCAATAAGTTGTCCTTGCAGTCTTCTTTGTTCTACGGAGATAAGATCAACGTGCTGAAAACATCTATCGTAGCTGAGATTGCAGAGTTCTGGAATCATCTTCGTTGCTTTACGCTGAATTTTTTCCATTTTATGAAGCTTCCTCTAGTTCATATGAGTGTTCCAACATTTTAAAATATGTAGGATCATCCTACAGATAGAAATACTGGTTCATAAAGCCGCATGTACCAGTAATATTGAAACATTATTGCTTTTCATCCACCAGATTGGCCAAGGGGTGAAGGAAAATTCGGTTTCAACAGGGTAACTCTTCGAATAGGCCACAGCATTCAACGAATAACAAAACTAGCAAAACAATGATTCCACAAAAGCGGATAGGATGGTCATTATAGGCCTACTTGAACAAAGCAAAGTTTGTGGTTAGTCATTCTATGCACATGTATCTCAAAAGGCACAGTTTTAGCTTCAATGGCGCAGCTTTAAGTGTTCCAGTGCGTTACAATTTTCTATTGAAAAATATAGATGAACGAAATTCAAGTCAGATTTTTTACCAACACATGTCGTCCGTAACGGAAATATGAATGAACAAGAAAAGAAGCACATGGCTCCGAGTAAAAACATTGCCAGAAGGAAATATCAAGCCCTTCTACGAGAAAGATAATCTGAGCTACAAATCTGTGATAGATATCTCAGTGAACACAATGGGCACTAAACCTACTCGGCGTGCCGATTTCTTCCCCAAAAAAATAAAATACAACGGGAGTAACTTGGCAGCATACATCAAGAGCTATCACAAGCTGAAACTAGAACCCTTGATGGTTAAAGTAAAATAAAAAGAAAGAAATTTTTAATCCAGAAAGGAAAACCTTCAAACTACATCATTCAGTTGGTCCTATAAACTGGTCAACTACAACACTAGGCGAAAAAGTTATTGTTAGCACAATCAAACGTGGCGAGTACAAACAATAAATTCGCAGGACTCCACTTTTGACAGATAGTATTTTAGTTCATTATTAGTTAAAAGTTGAAAGCGCTGAGAAAATTCTATGAAAATGTTTCCTCAGCAAGATGAACAAACAATAATAAAGATTTTCTTTAAATAGTATTTTTTAAAATAAGAAATACGGTTAACGTATAACTTAAGCGAGTAGAATCTATCCACGTATTTCAGACCTGTGGTGTCACTAGTAATAAGTCATAGTCTTACACTTAACGCAAACGACATCGAATATAATACAACATAATTTACACCACGAACAGAAAACACGTCCTATTTACTTAGTAAGGCACTTTCATTAAAGGTAACTTCGATCATATTATACGAGGAAAACTCAAAATTTAGTTTTCACGAGTTACGAGAGAATTAAACGAGAACTAAACGAGAGAAGAATTAAACCCGTATATATGTGGGCACAGGTTTAATTCTTATTGTCGTTTTGAAATTCACTCTAACTACAAGGGAAGCACAGACCAAGATTTGCCGTGAATTTTTTGAAGAAACGTGAATTTTACATGGTAAATAGAATCTTCTATCTGACCTGAAAATTGTAAACTTGGTTTGAAGAACCTTGATCCCAGTGAGCCGGCAATAAGCAAAGTAAAACTTTCAAAGTATCACTACCATAAATATTTCCCGATTCCCCATTTGAAAAACAAAAAACATAACTGAACAATTTTAAGCCATGGAATTTACTCATTTTGTTCTAGACCTGACGAGGAAGCGATCATTTTGCAATCATCAAAGTTCATCTCACACCAAATAAAAAAATACCAGTACAGAAGTCCAGTGGTGGAGAGAAGGGTGCAGAAACGAAAATTTTACTACTTCCATAAAATAAGAGAACACGAAAAATAACATTTACCTTACACTATTCTTAGTCCACCGATACAACAACCTTAACACGTTTGTTGCGATGCGATCCACCGGTGGGTCACTTGGGTTAGGTTCTGTAATTTTTTCCAAGTCTTTTAGTGATTTTGTGTACAAAGTAAAGATTTTCACCGGCTAGGCAATCGCAACAAACGTGTTAACTGCTGAAATAAGGCGATCATCACAATGGAACTCCGCAGGTTACGTTTGAGGGGCACCATATAGGTGTAAAATTTCTTTGTATTGGTTGGCACCATCTGTTCCAACCTTTAAAAAGTTAGCTATAGCAGCTGCAAAACTCGCCTTAAAAAGTAAAGCGAAAAGAATAGATACAGGAACGAGGAAACATGTGGAAGAGGCCTGTAATACGGTCGCAATTCCCTGAAGAGAAAGCAGAGGAGAGCCTAACTTGACAACTAAATCGACAGAATTCCTTCAGTAACTATTGATAGCACGGAAAAGCGCTGATTGCACAAGGAGTGCGCTGAAAAGCATCGTTCTTCAATTCAACTTAGGAGGGATAACTATGACTCATCTCACAAGCTACTACAATAAACACTGGTGGATAGAGGATAGATAAAGAAAATCCGAAGAAAGCTAAATTTTTCGATCAATACTGAAGACAATCGGAAATCAGAATTCGTCCGAAAGAAATTCAAAAATTTTACCGTTCGTAGTAAAACTATAAAATCTCTAACAGATGAACAGGGCAATATTCCTTACCGTACTCCCTGAGAGGATGGGAGAAGTCTCCCAAAAACAAAGCCAGATAAACTTGCGTCATCCCCCTCGTCCAAAGTGGAAGATAGTAACACGAATAACTTCAAAAAAATAGTAGCCCTACAGGTACGATCACATAAGTATATTTCTGAACTGCAAATGCTTTGCTTGCACCCTAAGCCGATGAGTACGGAAACTCTGCTGCACCTCTTCAATTTCTCAACTAGCCAAAATTTGTATTTATTGAAGACAATAGAAAGATTACGCAACGTAGCACACACTAAAGCGAATAAAATAGTATATATTCTCATGATTGATTACATAGTGCAAGTTGAGAAAGTATATTAAAAGAAAGACGACAGCCATTTTCTAGTATCTTTTTGATCGGACATGTAGTATCAGGTTTCTTACAGAACAAGAAAACATTCCCGTCACTAGGTCAGGGCTTCAACCAGCTGCAGGCTACACGCAGCTCTGTCGTGAGTGGCGAGCTGCTTCTTCAACTTCTGCGGCTGTGCACTCAACGAGCGCAGAGGAAAAAATCCTATTTCTTCTTCTATGCTATATTGTGAAGCTGCAAAGCAAGAAAAACTCGGAAATTACCAGCCAGCTTGCACCCTCGAACTAGTTGTGGACGTGATCATTTGAACCTTTCGAGCAACTCATCACTATAGGGAACAGCTCCGTCAGCGAACAAAATTCGTTAACTGTAATGTAAGATCCTAAATCTATGATACTTGAATTAGTAACCAAATCTACTAAATCTACTCCAAACTCCCAGTGTGGCCGACTGGTGAGGGTACCCGCCTGCTATGCGGTAAGGCTCGGGATTACTCCCTGTAGCTGTGACGGTATATTTATGCCTGACCATTGATAGCTAGAACATATCCAACAGCTGCTTCGTTGGAATCTTGGTATAAGTCACACCTCAACCACGCTCATTGGCACGCCCCTACGAGCCTCGACTTCAAGTTGCAGCACGGAAGACGAGGATCCCGTTTGAAGCATCATTATTTCTCCGATCTTATTGATAAGCACCATCACTATTCATAAGATGTTAACATTAAGAATTTAAAACCCAACGTATATGTACTGTATACTCGATTAGAAATAAAGTTTATTTAATAAAAATTGCCGTCAGTTTGAGTTCTATCAAAGTACGCTAAGAAGCAGTGGGCTGCAAACGATCTCTGTTATTTATACAACAATAGAGCTCAAAAAGTTACGAGTTCCATGCTTATGCGTCTTGAAACTACTCGACTGGTGCCGCAATGTACGACTTCTCATATATAAATAAACTAAAACGAGTAGAAATATCTGAAGCCGACTACGCCTTAAAATATACATGAACAACAACACAAACTGAAACATGCCACGAAAAAATAAAACTACGCTAAATAGCTCTATTAATATAAAGAGAGCAAGCCACTGAAATAACTTCGAACAAAATGTATTTCAATAAGATCAAAAATATAAAAATCCCTCAACAAATTCTTACCTCTTACCTGTTGAGACATAAGAATACGTAGAAGTAATTTTGCATATTCGAGCTGAACCCTACAACCCAAAGAATGTTAAATTTCTGATTCTGACAAAGTTACCTAAACCTTATGTAATTCGCTTCTTTTGAAGGATATTGAATTGTGTTTGATTTTATTTTATAAAAATAAATGAAATAAATAAAAAAAACTCAAGGAGAGGAGCTTCTAAGCATTCCTGCAGCATGTGATGCAGCTATTTTGCAATGGTACATTCTGTGAAGACTATAGATTTATTGTAATTCATTCAGTAAAAATAGAAATAATTTATTATAAAACGTAGGAAGACTGAACACTTGAATGCTCAATTATTTCAACACTGCTTTTTCTCGTAAGTCGCGAGCAAAACTTTCACGAAAGACTCAACATCTCATACTTGCCAACAAGCGGCAAATTGCATAAACGATCCAAAAAACTCAGAACTATCAGTAGATTATTTTTTGAAGCACTGCATTCACATGGGAGATTAAGCTATGACAGTTAAATATTGGGCAGTACCACAATCACACAGTGCCGAAAATATCTCACCTCGACAGTGTCATTCCAGTCTCCTCCCAAGCATGTATAATAAGCGTAATGAATACAATGAGACATACATTATTGTTAAATGTTACAGAGGAACATGACAAGAAAAGTATTTACGAGCCCGATTGGCAATTATTCTTTTTTAAAGTATGATAACTTTCTGAGAACAAACTTACACTGATAAAATGTATGTATTCGAGGTTTCACCCTTATAGTTCCTATCCACGTCAAACATTAGAATATTTTAAATAAAACGGTACATCAACCAGTCAACGATAAATTAATTGTGCTTTTGACACCGGTTAAGTGTTTTAATACCACAGTTACTGCCACTTCATGAAGTTCCACGCATTTTGATATTTGTTCAACAGCGCATTCCAGCAACAATACTTTACAGGATCGTCACTTCGAATCTCTGTAGCTATTCAAACAGTTAAGATGTGATGACATGTATTACAACCTACAGCTATTGTCTTCAAGTACTGTAAATTCTACTCCGAATTATTAGAATGTAAGTTTATTATTATCCATGTTTAATAAGAAGAGGATTCTTTCGAAGCCGGCAACACGCTTTAATTAAGCATTTTTAACGAAAGGTGACCTGAATATTAAAGCTAGTAAAGTCCCACAAGATTTATTTGCTGGTACAGGTTTCATAGCCTTCAAATACGCCTAATTCTATTGAGCATACTCTGCTAGAATATCAACCGTATTACAGAGAATAGAAAATAAAGTACTTGGCGACCTTCCATATCCTAAACGCAACTCAGAATGACAGCAGAAAAAATCAGATGGTTTCCCTTAAGTCAGATTCAGTCATAGCCCCTCCCTCGACAACTTTACATTAAGAATAGATGAATTAACCACAAAAACCTATTCTTCAACTGCCAAGTTATTCCGATGCAACCACGCACCTCATAGCTAGATAACACTAGGAAGCAAAAAATATAACTGAATTATCGCCAATGACCAACAATGTTCGTTCGATGCATAGAAACTGATCCAGATCATACGTGATGTGAAAACTGAGAAAACCTATACACAAGCAGTAGGGTACAAGCACGAGAAAGATGGGGCTTTGCGCGTTTCCAAACTGATTCTTCAAACTCAGACTGAACTCAGCCATGGTTTCTAGAATCTGTAAGAACAATCAATATATATCGGGACAGCGACGCGGAAATAATAACTCACTCACTGAAAGAAGTAGAACGAGAAAATAATTCTAAGTTAAAAGACTAAATCCAACCAAAGATGTTCACAACCATGGCTGTAAATATCGGCTGTGGATAGCCAACGATCTCTCAAGAACGTCGTATTCTCTAGTGAGGTGAACCTAAGATGGATACTATTAGTTCCTGCTTCGAGAAAGGAAAGTTCAATAATCTTACACATCATCACCCAGATGAAAGCTGATTCCATAAGTCCCGCTTGTGCTATAGGTCTGAACAAACTAACTTGAGTCTAACGACACTCGCTAAAAACTGACCTCTTTTAGTTTGTGTCTATAGGAATCATCTCCAGCTAAAGAAATAACTTAAGTATAATTTCTCCATTTCTAACTCGTTTGGGAAACACAAGTTAACGGGAATACGATTCTTGGAACAAATAACTTCTACAACATTTGAATTATTTATGTTCACCAAATTTAAATGATTTATATATAAGTTATAACGAGTGACGTTAAAAGGAACCAAATAAATACTGAAACCTAGAAATTGGCAGTGGCACAACTTATTATTTCCCTAGCACTCTATCTGCAGGTAAAAATTACTCAACACAACATGACACTAATTCATGCATGCATAAAAAGGAATTACACCTTGTAGGTATTCCTGAGCTAATTCATTAATTTCAGCAATCGAACAAACTGGATAGACCCATTATACTCTCTCTTCAACCCCATTTTATCTCGATCCCTCAAATAAATAACTTAAATAACCAAAAAAAACTCGGGGAATGCAAGAACTAAAATGATCTCTTCTTTTTCTTTCTGGATAATTATAGAAAATAAAGTAAAATGAAAATAGACAGAATAAGATACTAAGCCCACTATAGACTACCATAGATGCAGATGCCGACTCAGCGATGAGCAGCTACAACTACTTTGCAAGATGCGATCACTTCCATAGGCAGGAGTATTTGAATGACGTTCACGTTTTCTCACTGTTTAACAACAAATTTTTATTGTTGTCATCATTTAGCAGAATGATTTAATGAACCATAAGCGAAAATTGTAAACATTTTGAGGTATAGCAAGACCAAGAACAAATTTTAAAAATTTTCTGAAGTTTTATATGATCTTCACATGAAATCTAAGTTACGCAATATAGATCATTTTAAAACAAAAATAAATATAGCTAAAAATGAATACATAATACTAGGAAACAATATGTATGGAGGCAACTAACTCACTCACGCTACTACAGACATGAGAATTTTCACGGACACCAAGTTACTTAACTTCCAAAGATTTCGCCAAAAGTTGTGCAGCTTCATGATTGATGACATTAAAGTAATCCAAATGTAAATTTGCATTTATTCAATTTCAGTTTTGCCTTTATTACGTCTTTTCGATAAACGCATTCAATTTTGATACAAAACTGTATTAAAAAGCTGTCCGGAGCGATAGTACCTAAACGTGAATAGTGAAACCTAATTCAATCAATTTGATGAAAACTTTGTCAACTATGTTTTTTGCACTTAGATATGAATGTCAAAATGTTTCAAAGATCAATTTTAATAATGGAGTTTAGCCACAAAACATCAGAGTCCCTATTCCAGAATATGTGAGTAGTACGAGTCCACAAAAAAATGAGCTGAGACTGAGATGTCCGTATGATACTCAAAGGCATAAAAAAGCTTCATAAAAAACCATGAAAATAATAGCGATTAAAAGTACGACAATTTACTCACCAAACCAGTGGAAAAATATGCACTAAAATCATCCCACTTTAATCATAAAGTAGTGCCTGGATTTAACGGGCTTGAAGGGGCCATCTCTCTCTTTCCCACTTTTTAATTGCGTGATACGAGCCAGTAAAGCACTAATTAAAGCTTAAATATCTATAATAAACTGAAAATTTCAATTGACGGCCAAATTACACGACTATGCGGCCAATCAATAATATTCGCTTATTTTGTCATTTAAATTCAACTGTGGCATCAAAGCCCATTGAATAATTGTTTCAAAAGAATATTGCATTATTCCTAACAAAATTAAATCGAATTAATAAAATGATATCATAATTGCTTAATGCTCACTAACATTTATGTCAAAAATTAAAATTGTCGGTAACAAACACCAAAAAAATCACAATTCTCAGTCTGAGACGTAGAATAACTTCTGGGGCAAAACAACACCTATGCAGCGTTGAAACGCGCAAAATCGTTCGTTCACTAACGCTGACCTATATGAGATGCCTTAACACGTTGACTCCGATTGTCTGATTGGTGTAAAATTTCACTTTATACGCATAGTCACTAGAAGGATCGGAAAAAAATACAGAACCTAACCTAAGTGGTACACATACGTACCACTTCAGAGTCAACGTGTTAATTCGAAGCCTGAAATATACATTGTTAGCATTTTCAATACATAGGCGAAAACTGTAGAATCTTTTACTGTTCCTCCATCAAGAGAAAAGAGAA
Source organism: Trinorchestia longiramus (assembly GCA_006783055.1). Taxonomy (NCBI): domain Eukaryota; kingdom Metazoa; phylum Arthropoda; class Malacostraca; order Amphipoda; family Talitridae; genus Trinorchestia; species Trinorchestia longiramus. Next base: position 96,216 of record VCRD01001691.1, on the reverse strand, counting down.
CATATATTTGACATGATCCCCCCTCTCGTAAGAGACAACAGCTTCATGCGTATAATCATAGAGCTATATCCATTACAGCTATGCATAGAAGACAATTCGCAGCCACTAAATAGAGCAACCACTCTCAAGAACTCAAACCGAAGACTTTGAAAGCATTGAAGGTGGATTGCAGGGCGACCTGCTCGGGCTTGGCGTTGATGTAGGCAGCGATCATCTCGATAGTAACAGGAAGAGAGCACGGCTCGTTGCGCTGAAACGTGCAGTACCGCTGCAGGAATGTTACCGACCTGGAGTAAGTATAAAAACGTTCGGTTTTTTAGCAAAAAACAAAGTCAACAGTGCGTGCTCCCACTCCCTCAAGCAAAAAGTGCTTCTATAAAAACGCCTAAACAACTTTAAATTATTTGCTAGTAAAGAATGGAACCATCCCAGCTTTCTGTCAAGAAAACCTTTAACTGAAATCAAGCTACAGTTTAAAACCTTCCAGAAATTTTGGATCCCGAATAAGTAGTGTATTCATGAACAGTGGAGAGCTATTGAACTTGTTCGTCTTCTTAACAACTAGGAGCATGTGAGCCACTTCCTTTGCAATCGTCGAATGCAGCTGTTGTGATACGAAATCAGTTGGGTTGAAGACTCTTTGCTGTGCGAGACAGCACGTCGTGCACGACTCTCACAACAAAGAGACAGCACGTGGTGTCCTGTATCTACAGATTCATTTAATTAAACTACAGTATTATAAATTCGTTTCACGTACAATGATCGCTTAGCTAACTCCTTAAAACTAATGAATTACAATCAGGACACCACAAAGCGATTAAGATTTTTGTTTACGGAACAGCTCACTAGATCCCGTTCCAGGACACTTCGTCCTGTTTCCTCGTTTACATAGGG
>VCRD01001691.1:0-92782 GCA_006783055.1 Trinorchestia longiramus | reverse complement strand
AGTTAAAAATTCCATTCATAATTTCTTTGTTTCAATGGATAATTCACAATCAGTTTTACCTTCTGTTTTTATCAAGGACGTGAACCTTCTGGAAAAGGCTCTCAGTGACCTGGACACGACGTATGAGGGCGTACGTCTGCTTGCCAAGAAGCGCCGCGGACGGTTGGAAGAAGCCCGCAACATGTACCAGTTTCTGGCGGACACTGAAGAAGAAGAAGCATGGGTTGTTGAGAAGCAACGCATCTGCCAGACAGCGGTCACTGCGAAGGATCTGCTAGCTGTTAGGTCCCTCCTACAGAAGCACAAGGTGCGTCAAGGGCGTCCTATACCTGCTAGTATCAAAGGGTAGCGCGTTTGCAGTATGTCTTTCTTCTATATATGTTCGCTTTAAGTTTGACTTTTATCTATTTCAGCAGTGAGGAAGGAGTCTTTATATTCCGAGACGTTTGCTGTTAAAAACATTCTCTTCTATGTATGTTTTTCGTTTCATTCTACTGGTGAAATTTCCAAGAAATTGACCAATTAGCACCATAGTATAAGTTGGTTCTTAGTGGGTACACCCCGAGGTTTTTCCCTCGAGATCTGGAGATTTTTCTCTTGAGGTCTGGAGATTTTTTCCTTGAGATCTGGAGGTTTAGCCCTTGAGATCAGGAGGTTTTGCCTTTGAAATCTGAAGGTTTTGCCTATAGAATCTGGAGTTATTCAATAACAGAAAAGCGATACACTACGCCACAATGGAAGGACAACTGCACAAGCGTGAGCACTTTGTCTTGAGGTTTGTTAGACACAAACGAGTTCACTTCTTTCAAACCTCGATTCAGCGGACTGAAAGGAGGAGTCCTTCTGTCCGATATGATTGATTGTCCGTGGTTACCGACGGTAAGTCATGAATTAACGTCATTTGAAACAAACTGAAAAATAAAAGTCGTAAATTTTTGTCCACTGTTTCTTAAATCTGTTTAAAGTAGGTGAACCGAGGTATGTACATCTAATTCTTCATACCTACCGTCATCAATGAAAATATTCCTTTGCTTCAGAAAAGTAAAATAACCGTGAACTTGTTGCATCAAGGCAGACATATTTCTCTGCTTACACATGAAATAACAGTGAACTTCTTGTTGCAGATTCTTGAAGATGAGATGCGTGCTCGTCGTTCTAAGGCCCTGAAGATCGAGCAGTGTGGCCGTGACCTGATACAGGACCAGCACCCTGACTCACGGGTCATCACTGTACACGTAGATGCCCTTACTAACAGCTGGAAGGAGCTCGACAAGATGGTGGCTGACCGCAAGAAGCAGCTGCAGGACGCAGTAGAGGCGTACTCTGTGAGATGATCAGCAATCTTGTCTTCTGTATATGTTATTCATGTTATTGTCATTTTTCAAGTTATTGTTGCCTTTATTAATACTGGTATTATCATTATTAGTATCATTGAAATTGCTGTTATTGATATTATGGTTATCACTTTAATCATCGTTTGTGTCAATAATAGTACTGATATAGAATAATTATATGGTTATTTATATGTTAATGAATTGTTCAAGCGGGAAAAGAGCTAAAAATAAGCCTCATTTATTAATTCGTCTTTACAATTTCAACACGCAAACAACATGAAAAGTTTCCTTAGGTGGATAAATTATAAAGAAAATTATTATTTGTCTGGTCAGAAACAGTTCGTACATACAACTCTTAATGTTGGCCGAAAACAGTTGGTGCATACAACTTAGACCCTTTTTAACTTGATATATTTTCTATTATTGAGCTTTTCTATTATTAAGTGCTTTTTCTTATTTCATTCTTATTCTTATTTCATGATTATTTACTTGTTTTCATTCTTTTCATTGCAATGACCGATATATTTACATCCAAGCACTTTTTGCTTGTTTTTAATTGTCAAAGTAAATGAATCTGAAAAATAATGTGGCTTTATTTCTAAGATTTATGATATAATACTATGGAATCACTCATCACACAATTGTCTACTCAAGCTAAGGAAGAAATCTCAAAAACCATGAACAATGACCCCAATATTAATGATGAGTTGTCTCAATAACCATCACCACTCATCCCAGCACTCGACCAATAATTCTGTTATTCATGGCCATTCATGTCAATAATCATGACTAATAATCTAAGTAACGCTAACTAGCAACGGCACAATCTTAGTGACGCTAACTAGCAACGGCACAATCCCTGTGGCGCTAACTAGCAACTGCATAATCCTAGTGACACTAACTAGCAACGGCACAATTCTAGTCACACTAACTAGCCACCGTACCTCACGCAGTTCTACGCGGACGCTAACGAGGCTGAGTCGTGGATCAAGGAGAAGCGGCCGCTGGTGGAGAGCAACGACTACGGTGAGGACGAACCCAGCGGGCACGCTCTCCTGCAGCGTCACGCTCGACTCGAAGAGGAGGTCAAGGCTTACAAGGGCGACATCGCAGCCCTCCAGCAGCAGGGAGAGAAGCTCAAGGCTTCTGGCATCACCGTGCTTAGTGTAAGTGTTCGTATAGGTGGTAAAATGTATATGCTGCAGTGTACGTGGTAAAATGTACGTGCTGCAGTGTACGTGGTAAAATGTACGTGCTGCAGTGTACGTGGTAAAATGTACGTGCTGCAGTGTACGTGGTAAAATGTACGTGCTGCAGTGTACGTGGTAAAGTGAACGTGTATGTGATATATGGTCCGTGGTGCAATGTGCTCTTTTGCAGTGTTGTACGTGTGGACGTGTGTTTGATCGAATTTTAACAGGTCGAAGAAAATAGACATTTGGGGCTTCATGCGAACGTCATAAATTTTCAGGAAGAGTTGAGGAACGAGCACAGTATGGCTGCTTGCTGTGTTAACTCATACAGACTCGAAAAATTAGTACCACGGTTAGCTAGCTACTGTCGTAGGTAATTAATATCACAGTGGCAACTACCACAGATATGTGAGGCGTGTTTTTCAAGTAACTATCACTTCAATATAAAAACAAGGATAATTTTGTAACACCTTTATTTTTGCATAAAAGCCTGGACCTTACTGTACTTTTTAACATAATTTCCCTCCATATTAAGGCACCTGTTTTGTCGTACTACCAGTTTTTAATTCTATCCTTATAGTATGCTGGCGTCTAATTTGTCAACCACTCCATCACAACTTCCGATGTTGTATGCTTTCTGTCACAATTTCATAGAGAACACTTCATTGTCCTTGAGGGGGCATCCTAGTGAAAATGGTAAAAATTTTCGATTTTCGGTTTTTGAGTTGTGATTCTTATTGGGCCAAAAAAAGGGGCACGATCCTTTGTAGATATTGATTTTCTCTTTCTAAAACTTTATTTACTTTTGTTCTAGCATGAAAACAGTAAGAGGAGGTCGATTTGGGTCGAAAATGCAAGAAATACCTTATTTACCCCTGAAATCGCCATTATTTTGAAAAAAGAGAAAAAGTACATGGATAAAATGTGTTCTAAATTTAATTTTACCTTACTATGTTGCGCTTCGTTTTGTCACACCATGCATTTAAGCTTTTCACAAAGATGCCCTCTTAAAGGAAACTCTTTAGATAATGATCAAATAATACGGCGTCTGTTTTTTCTATTTTTTTTCAGAAACTTTTACACCAAATTGTAATTAATGGCTGATTGTTGCTCAGCTCGTTCCCCATTGCGTACGTTTGTGCAGGCACCGTTAAATTCTCTAATGCTTTTTCTCAACATTTCAGCAGTCATTGAGTTTTCTTCATACACTTCACTAATCTGGTGATGAATTTCGGTCGTTTATCATTTTTTCATGCTGGACTAGTTGTAAGCAAAAGAAATTAATTTTATTTCAGTTACGTATACATGCTATAAACATTTGGTTTTAAATTTTTAATACTGACATCTTACGAGTGGTGATCATGCTTCTAGCTACTGTCTTCGTCAATTTTATGGCGTGATGTACGGGCTTGTCGGAACACGTTGCGGGGATCTACAAGTTTGAGGAAATAGTTCGTCAGTCAATCAGTCAGTCAATCAGTCAGTCAATCAGTCAGTCAATCAGTCAGTCAATCAGTCAGTCAATCAGTCAGTCAGTCAGTCAGTCAGTCCATCAACCTACTTGGTCTCTTGAGTCAAGTCACGCGGCAGAATTTTATATGCTTACTTTCGTACAAAATTTTACGGATTTCTAGCTGTATTCATGTGAAGTTCAAACACGGGATTATTATCTTATATTTTGCTTTTTATTTTCTAAGCATATTCTGTTTGAGTAGTTTGTTGATAAACAATTGTGTAAAATCTCGAACCATGTGAATATCTACCCTCGAAATACGGATTTCACGAACGTCGTTTTCTCGACAAAAATTCTCATGCTTAGTTCACTCCTCAGTCATTAACTCTATTCCACCTACTTTTCCCCACAACAGCTGAACTCGCAGCCCAGCCAACAGCCGCTCGAGGACGACTCAGAAGAGAAGTGGGAGATGGTGAGTGTAACCATTGCTTGAAATAATCGTTACTTAGTTTAAATTTTTGTGTTGAGAACACGTACAGAACTTGAGTAATTCAATTAGAATTCAGCATTGAGTAGGAATGGTAAGTGCTATCTCGACTAGAGATAATCGAAAAAATTCTCTTGTGTTGTGAACTTCAAAACTCACCGAATAATTCAGTCAAGAATTAGAATTCAGCTTCGATTTGAAATGTTCTTTTTTCTTTCCTTCGTTCTTGCAGTGGTATTGTGTCCTGTTCGCATTATGCTCGAATCTTCTCTTTGAGAAAAGAGCTTTTAATTTAAATCTTCTCTTTCAATCTTTATTCTTTCCTTCTTTTTCTTGGCCTCTCTCTATCCCTCCTGGAATTTTTATTTTCATTCTAAGTCTCCTCGTCGAAGTTTCTTGACTAATGTATTTCCTTTCTGTGATTGAATCTAGTATTTACATTAATTTACATTTATTTTTATTACTAATCTGAAAGCCAAGCTTCTCATTTTTTGTTTTCTGTAGTACAATGCAGCATTTACATTAGCCTATTACTACTCGTATTTCCAACACTGATCTCCAACGCAGAGTTTCTCATGCATTGCCCTGCTGCAGGTTGACGAGGTGATGCTGGTGCCTGAAGAGGTGGTGACGGAGGTGCCCCACGAGTACGTGGTGGAGAACTATGTGACCCAGACGAAGCTCATGCCGACCGTCAAGGCCAAGTACCAGTTTGATGGACAGGGCATGAAGATGGCTAAAGGAGAGGTGAGTTGGCGACTCTATAATGGACATTAAAAACTGGTCAAGATAGATGAGGTTTCAGTTTCATGGGCAGTAAATCATGGTCAAGGGATGGGTAAGTCAGCGGTTTGAAGGGCTGCGAATGCAGATAGTAAAAGGAAAGATTCGTTCTTGATGGGCACCGTATGAATTTGACCTATACATATAGATTCAGGAAAGAGTTCAAAAAACATATTCAAGGAAGCCACACTCGTACCAGAAGTTGTAATGATTATGGTATACATTACGAATGAACTGCGTAGACAATATTTCTGCACAATGTGCATTGTATACGTGGTCGTCCTATCTAGGCTAGGGAAGTAACTGAACATACCCTGGTGTCAAATATCTATATTAATTAGGCATTTTGTAAACGATTAGACACATAGGGCCTGTGTATGAACGTTTATATTTCGTGGCTCTGTTTTAATAATATTATTGGCTTACAGGAAATGTTTTTGGTGGCGAAAACGAACGCTGATTGGTGGAACGTGCGAAAACTCACGGGGGAAGAAGGCTTTGTACCAGCCAATTACGTCAGAGAAGGTAAAAGTAAAAGTTATGCTACCATGCAGTCTATCCTGTTCTTTTCAATTAAATATGACAACAGGAACGTGCCGAGTAATTCATTTTTTGGTTGCTAGGTAAGACCCTAGTAAAGGAGGCAACCAATTATGAAGAGGTTCATTTACCTAGAGAAATTCTTAGATTTCTCACTGCAGACATTCCTCATACCTTGCCCAGCACTGCATTAGTGGAAACATGGACCTACTCGGCAAGTGATTTGATCTCGAGTTTATTTTATATTAAGTCAGAAGTACATGTGCATTGTTATTGAAAGAGTTCACCAGAAAAAAGACGCATAGTGAATACATTTATTCAAATTAGTCAGCTGTGATTTGTGTTCAGGTGAACTTTGCTTAAAAAAATCCTGCTTTGCTTCGTCGTCATCACTGCGTACATTTATAAATAAGTTTGAGTCTAAGTGATTAACTCTTGAGAAAATTTTATTTAAATCTTGATCTAAAATATATCTCGTAATAATAAACTGTGATTAAATGTTTGTGATTCTTGAAACCATGATTATCATTGTCATTGACTTAAGCTGCTTACAATACACATACCATTTGACTTTCAACCTGTTCGATGAACGACTTCATGATGCAGCTTCCTAAAATGATTACCGTCCTTCTGCCATACCTACGAAAGAGTAATTTTTGCTTTTCATAAGAAATAAGGGAACTTTCGGCTAGCGCAGTGAAGGGTTAAATTAACCGAAAATTGGCGGTTTTCATTCGATTTGGTTTGGCATCTCCATTGAGTCATTATAATTCTTGGGTGTTTAATGGTCCATTTTATCTCTGTATGTTGCTGCAGTTTTTTATTCATTAATTTTGTTTCTAATATGCAGGAGAGCCTCGTGAAGTGCAGGTGAAGGTGAAGAAGCTGGAGAAGAAGACGGAAGTCCGCAAGGAAGTGAAGCAGGTCCTCACCAAGAAGGTCGTGCCCACTAAGAAGCGCAAGCTCGCAGCCCCGAGTCAGTTCGCTGTTTGCTCGACTTCTTTATTGCATTACTTATATTGAAGTGATACCAAAAATACTCTCGAAATTTGGGGTTTTTATGGATATTGGGTGTCTTTTTATCGAAATACATACCATGCAATAAAATAAGATTAAAACTTTGAGATGTAACCCTCTCATAACACAAGATCATGTGGTTACAGGCTTGCTGCTAGATCTGGCACATCACGCACTGAAAAGTTAAAGGACCGAGGGGGTTTCTGGGATAAGTTTTTTAAGAAAGTAAATGCTCAGGCCTGAAGCTTACTTTTTCGAATTCGTAACACCGATGCACATATTTTTGGATAGCGGTAAAGTTTGTATATTAGGCCCGTGTACTAGAGGAAGCTAGAAAAACTGTTAAATTATTACACTTCTGTTACTGTATTATATGATGCAGCTCACCTAGACCCTGTGAGAGGAGGCTAAAATATAATTTAATAATTTATGCCTTTAAATACATTGTCTTTGATACAGCCCGGCCTAAGGCCCGAGTGCCAGAGGAAGCAAGAGAGACAGTGGAGGAACGCATGAAGGGCATCAACTCTTCGTACTCAGGTCTTCTCGCTGCTGCAGAGAAACGCCGCCTCTTGCTGCTCGATGCCATCGCTCTCTTCGCCTTCTATAGCGAGTGCTCAGGCTTTGATCAATGGATGCGAGACAAGGAGAAAATGCTGAAGGTGACTTTTTGAGAATAAGTTTCAGTGAAAGCTTGTGTCTTATCATGGCACGTTATGGTTGAGGAGGGGCGAGTCTTGGTAGTAATTTCGCAAAAAGTTGTAATTCTGTTAACAAGTTTCAAAGATGAATGGTGTATGTAATGTTTTTAGACTGAGTTAAGGTAAAAGTTCGTCATATCAGAGTGCTAGTGCCATGTTCAGGATGCTAACGTCATACTCAGGGTGCTAATGGCAAATGTTAGTGCCATATCTGGTGACTGTTTTACCATAAACGTTTATGCCATATCAGGATACTTCATAGCTGAGGTGGTACATGTCCTGGTGGTAATTCAGTACATAAAAGTTATAGACACATCGTGCCTCTCCTTTCTTCTAAATAAATATATTGAGACAATTCTTAAACTCAGCTTACACGTGGTTAACTTTTTGTTCAACAGGCTGTTGTTTTAGTTTACGAGGTGTTAAATTCTTATTAAAAGCATCTATGACAGAAAAATAGTGAAATGATGCTCGTGTTACTTTGTGAGGGTATTCCTTTCTCTCTATCACCAAATTTTTAATTAAAAATGACAGCATTGAAGTCTTACACAGTGAATTTACAGGACGATTTTACACTCATTGGTCCTTGAGAACTACATTTAGTACTCTCGTAAAATCTTTTGGCTATACTAATCTTTTACCGGTCACTTTTTATTCATTTATAAGTTCTATGTATGCCAAGTTTATAATTACCCATGTTATTGATGTGTTTCTAAAGATCAGGTCAATTTAAACAATTTCAATAAACAATGCATGTTTCTTAAAAACGGACCTCTTAGGCCCACTGATTTTTTAGGGTTAATGCATTATCAGTGAGTTTCATAAATTTGTAATACTTTCCCAGGACGACGAGAACACCTCCGAGAACGTGGAGGCCGCCAAGCGCAAGTTTGAGAAGTTCTTAACTGATCTATCGGCCGCCAGTAAGAGGGTCCGCAGCATCGATAACATGGTTGAGGACTTCAGTAAGAGCGGTCACAGTCAGCTCGGCAAGGTAACTCTGAAGATATCAATAAATTAATCTATTTTTCTTGTTGTATTATTTGCTCATGGTCATTATACATATTTTTCATCTATTCGTGTTAATGCACCATCAGTTCAAGGTCACCCCATTTTTTATTTAATTTTGTTATTTACTCTTAGATCAAGGTCACCATATTTTCATCTAATCTTGCTACTTGACCCTCAGATCAAAGTGAATGCAGTTTTTATTCATTCTTAGCATCTCTCCTTTATTCTATTTTTCATCCATTTCTGTCACGTTACTGTCAGATCAAGGCCCGCCAGAAGCAGATCCACGACCACTGGGCGCACCTCGACCGCCTGAAGCAGCAGAAGGAGCGCAGTCTGGAGGGTGCCTCCAGCGTGGAGCTGTTCAACAGGACCTGCCAGGAGACCAAGGACTGGATGGTCGAGAAGATGGCCAAACTGGACACGGATGACTTGGGCCGCGACCTGAAGACCATCCAGAGCCTCCAGCGCAAGCATGACCAGCTGGAAAGAGAGTTGGCTCCAGTCGAAGAAAAGGTAAGGGAAAACAAAAAAGTGTTAGGAAAAAGGAATAGACTATGAGTTAACAATAACACTAAGATGATACCGTGTGTATTATCTTCATGTAATTGAACGCAAACGCAAGTGGACGGTTGGTGATACTAAAACAGCCGTAGTATCGGTCATTTTGGCGAACAAACATCGTGTTAAATGTTATTCTTACGATGGTCACTATCATCTATCATCATCGGTCACTGCGATGATAAGTTATCGTTTTTAAATGTTATATCTCCGAAGACTAAACTTCAAATATTACTTCTGGTGAGGATTAGTAAAATGAACGAGCCAGTACCGAGTTTATGTTTACTTTGAAACCTAGAATTGTCTGGTATATGCATTCAGCTGTAGAGGAATGCACTGTGCTGCTCATGTTAATTAATCAGGAATTCATTAACGTGTATACCTGTTGGAAATTAACAAGTAATACCTTTCACCACGTGAAAAAACAGTAAGCATTCATCAAGTCGTTCGCGTAGAGCATCGTACTCGCAAAATTTGACCAGAAGTTAACTTCTTCTTGCTCGTGCAGGTGAACCATGTAAAGATGCTAGGCAGCTCCGTGAAGAACTCGTACCCCAGCGAGCGCCCCATGGTAGACAGGCAGCTCGCCGAGGTGGACAACATCTGGCAGGAGGTTAAAGAATCGGCCGGCCACCGTCGCAACCGCCTGCAGGAGGCCGTTGGCAAACAGATTTTCTTCAACTCTTCCAAGGTGCGTACAGGGTGTGCCTCCTTTTGGCTTCTCATGGAAATTATCATATTGCTCACAGTCGTTAACACATATAATATTTATGTTGTATATTTTGTTAATATTCTTTCGTCACTCAAGACCCAATTATATTGAAAAGTTCGTCAATATTGTCCAATGCTATGTTTTTCTAATACCCCGTCTTTGCCATTGAAGATGTAATGGTCTTCCTAAGACATGGTAAAATAGACTCTTATTTGTATCTTGATCTATAATGCAAGCTCACATGTGTCGTGTTGTGGCACTGGTACTGGTGCCGTGCTGACAGAGGGAAGTCGGAGACTATCCCCTTAACTGACAGTCAACGGAAATGTCCGTACACAGTATACGTATGTATGTTCGTGTTGTAGCGCTGCTAGAAACAGCGAAATTCTTCTGTTAATAAATTTTTTTCTTGAAAACACTTGTTTTCTTCATCTTTACTATGAAATTTACATAAGCTTTCCCGTAATTATCGAGCGGTACAGTTTTATGAATATTGTTCAGTAATTCTTCTCGTTGACAAGTGTCTTGAACATATCTAAATTTGATAACTGACGCTCGTTCATGAGACTGGGACCTACTTGAAGTTTATTGATGAAGGCAGCCACCTTTTGTTCTAAGATTTCCTGAACAACTTTTTCTTAGCTAGCTGATACAAGTAAGTGAATGGGACCTTGCAATCCTCGTCTCCTATTTCTTCAAGTTTAATTGGTTGTGTTCTATTGATTGCTTATTGTTCAGCCCCTTTGAAATGAGACTGAAATTTTTGAAATGATTATTGTTATTTTAGGCGCTCCTGGCTTGGGTGAGCGGTGTGAAGTCAATGCTCAACTCCAGCGACACTGCCACTGATGTGACCACAGCTGAGCTCCTGCTCAAGGCCCATCACGAGCTTGGGGATGACATCAGAGCTCATGAGGACGAGTTCAGGGAGATCCAGCTGTTAGGAGAGAAACTGGGAGCCCAGGGCGACGTTAGAGACAAGGTGAGACGAGGACCTGGCGTTTAATGAAACATTTTGTGTGTAGGATATGGTAGAAATATAGTATACATCGTCTGTAAGTAGTGGCCTAGCTCTAATAGTAGCAGTTTGTGAGGGAGAGACAAGTTGAACAACCTCGTATGTAGAGCTGAAATGGGGACCAGACGAGTCTACTAGGGTTTTCTCTCTAGATCAGAGGTTCTCAACCTTCCTCTGATCTTGTACCCCTTCAGTATTTCGACAATTATGCATGTACCCCTGAATTTTTATGATAGAAAAGTGAGTAGAAAAAATAAAATTCTACTGAATTTTCAAAAAAACTTATAGGTTTTAGGAACTATAAACTAACATTAAATGTACCCTTTTAGAGAAGCAGTACGACCTCTAGGAGTACATGTACCCCCGGTTGGAAACCCCTGCTCTAGATGAAATGACCATTGGATAGAAACGATGCTAGAGCCCATGCAACAAAATACATTTTTTAGTCTTACCTTAGGTACTATGAGAACCTGACTATTTTTCATGAATGTGTACAGAACTTCCATTTTGTGTCTTATCTACCGATAACGTGAACGTGTAGGATAAGAAGGCTTATAACGGGAACAAATGGCGTATTTTATAGTAATCCGCCGCTTTTGGTATCCACATTACAGTGCCTATAATACATGTATACCCGTTCAGATTTCAGTTCAATAATTTTTTTTCGATAATAGATTGGAAGAAATGGGACGCACACTCACAGATAGAGAGACAGAGACGGAGATACACTGTGTATCACATAAGTAAGATTACGAGCATTTAAGATACAAGCTAATGAGAGTAGGGAGTTCGACTAGTATCTAAGATGCAAGTTCAGGGTAGTAATGGAACAGTGGGCCCGTTTTTTCATAGGATGCCCTATGTACCACAAATATAACAAACTCTCTATCGTGTCCTTCAGATGGAGGAGCTGAACGAGGAACAGCGCGCTATAGAGCGCGGGTGGCAGGAGAAGGAAGACTGGCTGCGACAGTGCCTCGACCTTCAACTTTTCAACAGGGACGCTGACCAAATCGATGTGGCCACTAGTGCGCATGAGGCATTCTTGGACTATTCCGATATGGGGGTGAGAAGGAATGGAAGGTGACGTAAGGGGGGGAGAGGTCATAAAGGGTTGTGACGAGTGACTATTATTACCCGAGAGTTTTTGGACTGTTTCGAGAAAAAGGTGAGAAGAGAATGGGAGGGATGTGAGAACAGGTCACAAGAAGGCTGTTTTGATAGCCGAGTACCTGGAAATAGGCGTAGTGATCTACTATGTACTAATTTTCTACTAGCGCATGTCGTTGAGTTGGCGAGACCGAACAATGTTTCAAACCTCGTCTTGACGACCTCTGACCTCAGAATAAGTGGCATGGAAGTCACGGACAAGATGGATAATCACCATATACTTCATTTAAAGTTGATGACCTTACAACGATGACAACGATAAAACGTTCTAGACTACACGCTTATCAAATTTCAAGCTAATGAAAGAAGAACTCTGTAGTTTTGACTTCGAAAAACTAATGATGAACTCAAATGTTAGGGAATACCACATGACAGTAACAGAAAAATTATCATAAGCATTGCATCCAAACAAAAAAGCGACTTCCACCGCTTCAAGCACAGAGGCGCTTAGACGTTTGTGAATTAAGTTTATTAATTTTATCCCATCATTTGCTGTCATGGGCAGAACACCTTGGATGGAGTAGAGGCGCTACTCAAGCGGCATGGGGAGCTGGAGAGCACCCTCATGGCCCAGAACGAGCGACTTGCTGCCTTCAGTGACACAGCTGATAAGCTCATCGAGGCCAATCACTACGAGGCTGACAAAATCAACGATCGTCGCTGCCAGGTTTTTATTAATTTATTAGTTCTGTATATCATCCGTCTGGATATAAGGCGATAATGATACATTGGTTAGTTTACATATGCTGTAGAGAAGGACTATACTGGCTATGGTTTTTCATTTTTTTCTGGTTGAAATGAAAATTTCAAATGACAAAGTTAACCCTATTACCAACTGGTGATCTGTCGGTAGAACAATAATAATTTTATTTTTATAATACTGGATGTAAATTGCGTGTGTAAGACAGGTATAGATATCAAACACGTTTTTTTCTTGACGGATTGGGAAGTGCTGAAGCATCAATATTGTGATCTTAATGCACTAAGAAGTGCGAGGGTTTTGCATAGAGACTGTTGCACACAAACTAAATTTCTTTTACTCCTCGAGCTTCAAGTGTCAATTTAGATTCTGTTACCCCGACGAGATTAGTGCTATCTTGAATAGAAAGTACTATACTACCAGCTTAGAGTGAGAGATGGAAGAGAAAGCTCTTTACACATTTTACTAGGAGCTCTAAAGCTTTAGTCAAGTGTAAGTTTAAAAAAAATAATAAAAAACAATTTTACCTGCAGAAATCATATTTTGGGAGACCAACTATTATACCAGTAAAGGATTCGGTTGTTAATGCCTGACTTTTTACCGTAAGACATTCCCAACGCATTTATGTTTATTACGTATTTACAAGACCTCATATTTCTCTTGGGATTTCTCAGGTGGTAAAGCGCAGGGAGGCTGTGAAGAGCAAAGCAGACGGGCGCCGCGGCATGTTTTTGAGTTCCCTGGCTTATCAACAATTCAGAGCTGACGCCGACGATTTCGCCAAGTGGATCGCCGAGAAGCAAAAGCTCGCCAACGATGAAAGCTACCGCGACCTCAGCAACTTGGAACGCAAGCTCCAGAAGCACGAGGCCTTCCAGAGGGAGCTTCACTCAAACGAAGGACAGCTCAGAAACTTGAACAAGACAGGGCAGGGCTTGATTAATGCGGATCACTACAGGAAGGACGACATTGCTGCAACTTTGGATGACCTCAACAAGAGCTGGAAGAGAGTGTGTGAGGATACTGCAGAGCGCGGCAAGAAATTGCGACAAGCTAACGATCAACATAGTTACAACAAAAACCTGGAAGAAGCTGGAAAGACTTTGGACGACCTGGAGACTGCCCTCAACAACACGGACGTTGGATCTGACCTTAGATCTTGCAAGAAGCTCATCAATAAACAGTCCAACATTGATAACGATCTTCACAACATGAATAAGAAAATCAAGGACATGGAAGCTACCGGCCAGACCATGGCTAACGATAGCCACTTCGACGCCGGCAACATACTTAAGAATTGTGACGACCTCAAGGCCCGCTTCAAGAAGCTTGAGGTACCTTTTTACATTTATTTTAAGAAATTGTGAACAAACATTTGATATTTATGCAACTTGGCCAATGATCAACGTCATTGTAGGCAATATACTAGAATAGAATAAGGCAATAGGAACGAGCCGTTTGGCCCATTCTCATGCCAAGTCCCATGCCGATCTCCCATGCTCTGGGAGTATGATTGATATATATTTAAACTGAAAGATCCAAGTCATTATGGCCGGTTAATGTTTGTAAAAATAATTCCTTGAGTTACACCTAGGCAAAAATTGATGGTACCCATGCTATGTTAGGGAGAAAAATCTTCCTCAAAATGCTAGTGCCTCTTACGTTGATTAAACCAGTTCAAATTAGTGCTGCTCATTGTACCTGGGAGGTGCACTTCAAATTTCGTTGTCAGGAATGTTCATTCACGTTTGTCAGGAAACTCGATGTGTTAACTCATTATTAATTTAACTGTAGCTGAACACTAATATAAATTCGCAAAAAACGTCATAATAAATAAATTGATCTCTAACATAGGGCTAATAATGTACATTTATGTGTGGTACAGGGCCCCGCAGCGAGTCGGCGGGCTGCACTGGACGAGTCTCTACGGTTCTTCCAGTTCTGGTTCCAGGTGGACGCTGAGATGCAGTGGGTCCAGGAGCACATGCCCCTCGCCACTTCTCAGGTGACCGCGTTGCAACTTTCATTTTCTTCTGTGAAAATGAACAGCTAACTAACGAATTTTCTAGAGCGCAACTTTTCCTTAGCTTACGTGAAGATCAATTGAACAGTTGTCGAATTAAGCTTCTGGATGTCAACTAACTTTGCCGTAGATTATGTGTAATCCAAATTAGAGTCAGTGAAGGAATTTTCTTTACCTCGACTTCCCCTTCGCTTCTTTGGTGTCCAAATGAACGTTTATGCTATGAAGTGTCTAGATTGTGACTTTGCCCTAGAATCTTTTCTGTCAAAATGAGCGGCTATCGAATGAATTTCTACTTCCACTTCAAATGATTGAAGCTCACATGAAAATAGTGTTTTTTTAAGTACACAAAATGAGTTAAGCTGCAATAAAATCCCATGTTTTTTGACACTTGTGGATATTCAATTGTAAAGGCATTGTTTCAATTTAAAATGAGACCTTCGAAACTATTTATTTCCACTTAAATGAAAACGAGTAAAATTGTGATGTATTTTTTTTACACGTGTATCGCGAAAAGGTTTCAATTTCTTAAAGCCTACACCGTGTACTTCATCATTGATTTCTTAGTCTGAAGTTTTTTAAGTGAATTTTTTGACTTGTTTCCGGGATTAAGTTCTCAGAAAAATTGAAGAATTTGCGTGGCATCTTTTTTATTGCTATCACCAGGTACTTGTAGGCAAGCAAATCACCGGCTCATTTCTGGAACTATCACCTGCTTTTGAGCCCATTCATTAGGACTATCATCTTCTACCTATTTTAGCGTTAATGGTTTATAATTGAGGCATACTATTCTTTCTGTAACTAATACATCTGTACTCTAATTCTAATCCCATTGAACGACACGAACACCATTTAACAACACCAGCAACATTCAGTAACTCAGGTACCATATTCTAATCAACTAGACCCGTACCAAGACCAAGCCTAGATTATTCTGCTATGTACGACTCTAGCTTCTAATTCTGCCCTTAGGTTGTAGGACAGGACCTGCACGAGGCTCAGAAGCTGCAGAAGAAGCACCGGAAGCTGGAGGCCGAGCTTGAGGGGCACAGACCCATGATAGACAAGGCTGTGCAGTTGGGCACCGAGTACGTCAAACAAAAACATCCCCAGTCCGATAAGGTACGTTGCAATTATTAAAAAGAAAAAAGTTACTTCCGATATGGTATGCAGTAAATGTATTGTCTTTGGATTTTGAATTGTTAACGCTAATATGTAAAGACTAGCGATGCTGCTCCCAGCAACTGTTCCCGGCCTTCTTTGATTCAATTTGAGGTAGAAGCTCATAGGGGTGCTAAACGAGTTTGACGATGAGAAAATGGCCTGCCTGGTCTCCTGTGCCGCACGCAGGAGAATATTTCGTGCTGCGTTGAAACTCGATCCTGGAACTTGCACATCGAAAGCACAAATTGCTCGACCACTGTGTGCCTGTGCGTGACTACTGAGAGCATGCGAATGGTTGATTGTGTGCTTGTGCGTGATAGGCGGGATTAAGATTTGCATTTATTTGCAGTTAACAGGAAAATATCAATACGGGTTTTGTTAAATTCAATTGTTGATTTCTCTTAATCGTTGTGTCTGTCCTTTTTGGATTATATATATTAACCTTCAGGCAGTCCGTCCAGGAGAAGGAAAACTCCGAAACTCAATCACCCGAAGTATAAGGTTGGATACGGGGCAAACAACCCAGTTCTGGAAAAAGTATTGTTATGGAAATAGCAAGAATATTAACCCTGCAAGTAACAAGTTATGATTTGACGAAAAAAATATTCGATAAAATATTCCTCAACTGATATACATGAACTATTTTAATTTTAATGAAACATTTAGGATATAGGCCTGAAATGAATTATTTATAATGTACTTCAGTCAGACAAGTAATCGACATAGGGTTAATTATTATACGCCATAGGGAGAATGTTTCTTTATAAAGTACAAGTAGTTTTGATAAGCTACTAATGTTATTGTGAATATGTTCGTGTAATATTTCTTATGGTTCGCTGCCCACTGCTGACTCGGCGACAATGGTTGTTGGAATCTGTAGTGGGTTATAGTTCTAGAGTTAAGTACTATAGCCATTTTGATTCTTTTCCTTGTTTTTTTGCGTAGGTAGTGGACGAGTCATTGAGTATTGAGTGTACGTTTAGTATAGAGTCTACATTAATTATTGAGCATACACTGAGTATTGAGTGTATTTGTGTCTTTTAACATTGATATGAATACGGTAGGACATGAGTTAGTCTCACTGACCCTCACGACGAGTTGCGTCTCAGTCAGTCAGCATTCACAATTTATCAACTCCAGGTAATTGCTGAATGTTACTCTCCATCTTCCTATTCCTTACACACGGTCATGCTGGCGCCTCTCGTGTGTCTCATTCTGGTCATACTCATGTTCGTTTGTCATTTCTTCATCTCCTGCTTATTTTATTCTTGGAATAGTTCAGGTTGACTCAGCTCTAGCCCATTTTATTCTTAGAATTGTTCAGTTTGACTCAGCTCTAGCTCATTTTATTCTTAATAGTATACAGTTTCACTCATTTCTTGCTCGTTTTATTGATAGCATACAGTTTCACTCATATTCAGCCCGTTGTATTCTTAATAGCATACAGTTTCACTCATATTCAGCCCGTTGTATTCTTAATAGCATACAGTTCCACTCATTTCTAGCCCATTTTTTTACAGCACACACTTTCACTCATAATCAGTCCGTTTTATTCTTAATAGCATACTGTTTCACTCATCGAAATGCACCCTGAAGAAAAACGCATAACCGTTGCTGTAAAGTACTTCATATGTTGTGTTGTGTGTCTCAGATTACTAGCTTTCCTTTTTGTATGTTAGCGCCTCCATGTATTTTTATCCGCTCACATACCCTTCAATGTCACGGCTTGATCGTTATGGTCATTGTCAGGACGTAATTAAAAAAAAGGTGTTTTTATCTAGATTTTCTTCCTTCCCTTTCTCGAGTTAAGGATTATTGTAATTAATTAATTTTCTACCGTGTGAATTTGTAACAAGTGGAGCTTTTATGAAGGAATTATTTTAAAAGTGATGCTTTTTTCGAAGGCTATATCGTAATAAATAAATATTTCGCCTATTAGGATTTGACCTCATCTCTCGCTTGCCAGATCAAGAGCCTGTGCACCGAGCTGTCCGCACGGTGGGATGAGCTGTGTGCCGCTGCAGCCAAGCGCCAGCACATGCTGGAGCTCGCGCTGAAGGCACAGCAGTATTTCTTCGAGGCCAACGAGATCGAATCTTGGATGGCGGAGAAGCGGAACCTCCTCACCACCTCCGACTACGGCAGGGACGATGACATCGCGCGCAAGCTTCTCGCTAAGCATAAGGTAAGCAGAGGAGCTGAAGCACAACGCCTGATTGTGGTAAAAATCAGGATTTACAGGAATTCATAACAGCCAAGCATAAAGTGGGTAGGCACAAGTATTTTCGAGGGAGGAAGAACGTGAGAAAATTCCTAAAAAACTTGTAATGTGCCATTTTAATACCTGTGCCGAATCCATAACAACAAACGTTATTGTTCCCCAACAACATTTGTGCGAGGGCCAATATTTTGCCTTGAGTAAAATAGACTCGAACTTTCGGACTACTGCATTTCAGACTTCCTGCCATGTATGAAAAGCATTGGGACATTAGACAAGTGAACACAAAGGTTATTTATAAAATGAATTAATATTTAATTTATCTGCAATTAAAATCATCAAACCTAAATATGAGGCTTCTTTATCAGCCTCTACTCATAAGAATCGACTCTTAAGAATTCATAGAAATGCGCTAACATTTCAAATTGTCTTACAAATTATAAATACGTGCAAAGCAATTAAAATTCGTCTCCAAAAGTATTTAAAAATATAAGTCATTTCAAGATTTTTTAATCGCATTTTGTCGTGTTGAACGAGAGGATTTTATTTATGACAGAGATTTTTCAAGCTGATTTTACGTACTGCCTTTTTCTCTCAACTAATTGCAAGCACTTGTGATGTTTCACATCACTATTTAGCATCCATTTAAATCTTTCGCGTCGGTTTCTTGACACGAACTTGCAGTATTTCATGTTACAAATTAGATATCCGCCCTCTGATATCTGCGTTTCATGTTGAAAGCTTTTAAACATGACTGGTTTATACAGAATTTACTTTTCAGTGTATTTGAAATGTGATTTCTTATTATAGATGACAGTTAAAATTGATGCAAGTGTAAAGTCTAAGTAACAATATCGTCACAATGTTGCTTGGGGCGAGTAGTTACAAAATGCAGAACACGCAA
This sequence comes from Trinorchestia longiramus, assembly GCA_006783055.1. Taxonomy (NCBI): domain Eukaryota; kingdom Metazoa; phylum Arthropoda; class Malacostraca; order Amphipoda; family Talitridae; genus Trinorchestia; species Trinorchestia longiramus. The sequence goes on along the minus strand of VCRD01001691.1, from coordinate 73,790 downwards.
AACAGGCGAGCGCACAAGCGACGTACGCTCAAAGCCGTCGCTAGTAGAAGAATAACCCCATACTTGCGCTCACCAGTGATATACATGTATACCTGCAGGTTACGCGTCACTTCCTACTTCTTATAGACGACTGAAAGTAACCCGGCTGGTACTACTGCAGTAGAATTCGTGAACGAGGTTTCTCGTTTACAATGGGGAAAGGTAATCTTGTCACAAATGGGTGGTGTGATCCCTAGCTTCGGGAGGTAGCTCGGAAGAGAAGCCGAACAGAAGCATACCAGCAATAAGCTGTAGAACCTCTCAGATAATAGAAGTACTAATATCTAATGATAATCATAATAGTAATAACCCTAATAATGATGAAAGTCAATAAAAAGATAACGTATTGAGTTGATATTTATCTTTTGTGACATGCAGTGTGTGTTTTGTGGCAGGCTGTGGAGCTGGAGATTGACTCCTATAGCGGCCTTGTGAAGGAGATGGGGACCACTGCTGATGGACTCGTCAAGATCAACCACCCTCAATCCAAACTCATCAAAGACCGCCAGCAGGTACTGAGGGAGGAGGGGATAAGTAACGTAGGGTGCTCTCCAGTTCAGTTATGTGGCTGGGAAACTGGTGGAAGGATGTGTTAGATATACAAGCCCAAGTAAGGTGTAGTCGTGGAAGACAAAAAAAGAGTCGTCACGATTGAGGGTGTTATCAAGTGTAGTTCGGTGATGGAATTTACTAGGAATTTACACTATGGATGTATAGGTTATCCATGGAAAGATTTATTATAGGTGATGGATGTATAGGTTATCCATGGAAAGATTTATTATAGGTGATGGATGTATAGGTTATCCATGGAAAGATTTATTATAGGTGATGGATGTATAGGTTATCTATCGAGGGATTTGTAAGCGATGGATGTATTAGTTATCCATGGATCGATATATTGGTTATTCAAATCTATGTGAGGTGTGGCCGCATGAGACAAGAAAAAGCTTTCACGATTTAACGTTTCCAATGCATTTCAGTGGGTGATATCTTGGAAGGATGTGTGGGATAAGATTCTTTACGGAACAGGTCTGTATGAACTACACCGACTTGAAAAGGATTGACTTATTCAAATCTATCAGGTTGATGCAAAAGTTGTTGCCGATTTTGAAGAGAAGAATTCAAAATTATCTAAATTGATGTTATGTCCATTGCTGATTTAAATCTTAAGTAATTTCAACTTCTTTCTTTCAGACTATTAAGGAATCATTAATATTTTGCTGCATTATTTGCACCTATGTTCAACCCAACTAAAGAACATATCAGACATGCTTTACTCTACGAGTTTCATAGAGGTTTCAGTGCAAGTGCTGCAGCACAAAACGTTCAAAGTACATATGGAAACGATACTGTGAAGGAGAGAACTTGCAGATAGTGGTTTTCCCGTTTTCGTAAAGGAAATTTCAACTTGAAAGATGAGGTTAGAGGTGGTCACCCAAAAAAGCATGATTTAGAGTTGTTGGAAGCCACTGTTACTGAAAATTCGACAGTAACTTGGAAGGAACTGGCTATCCAATTTGATGTAACCCATACAACCGTGGTACGCCAACTGAAACAAAACGGAATGGTTTCAGTATTCGAAAAATGGGTTCCGCACGAATTGTCTCCTGAGAACCTGTGCCAACGCGTTTCTTGTTGCGAATCTTTGCTTTGAGTGCAACTTGATTAGGAGATTTTACCCCATCCAGCATATTCTCCCGATCTTGCCCTTCTGATTATCACTTATTTCGAGGATTAAAGAACCATTTAAATGGCCTTAGGTTGACATCACGGGAAGAGATTTAAAATCAGTTAGATTCATATATCACATCAAAGCCTAAAATTTTACATACGAGGCATATAAAAACTCGTTGACAGATGGAATCAGGTCATAGAAGCCCAAGGATGTTGTTGTTATGAATAAATTCTTGAAAAATAACAATTTTTCATTCTCAAAATTGAGCTTACAAATCGGCAAAAACTTTTGCGCCAACCTGTTACTTTGACCATCGTGACCAAATAGTTAACATAGTTACGAGGGCTGTGCGGTGGAGAGGGTAAATTTTGAGCCTTCGTATGACAACGATTGTTGTAGTCTGATAATATTTTTTAATTTCTGGTGTGTTCTATTGTCAAAAAACTGTGCTATGGTTATTATCTAAATAAAATAAAAACCTTCTGTTGACCTGAAACACGCTATTAGATGTCCGAAGAAAGAAGGATAGTCCGTTTCAAGTACTTCATTTTGAAAAAATTTACTGTTTCGTTAAATGATACCGTCATTACTTTTTGTCTACAACATCCAATTTATTGTCTTCGTATATTAATAGAGTTTTGATTCATAAACTAAATATGCTTAATGTGGTTCGGTTTCTTGGTTAGCAACATCCTTGTTTCATTATCAAGAGTATTTCTTCTTCTCTTGTTCTGTCAATGTTGTCTCGACTCACAAGCCACTTGTACTGCAGCTGGTGAACCACGAGCTCAAGGAACTGCAGAAACTGTCGGCTTCGCTACGCACAAAGCTCATGGAGTCCATGTACCGGCACGAGTACATGAGGGAGGCTGAGCAACTCGAGACCTGGGTCCAGGAGCAGATGATCGCAGCTACCAGTCAGGACTACGGCCAAGACTATGAACACCTCCTGGTCAGTGGGCTGCAATAGGTGGAGCTCCTAGTAGTGATAGTGTTAAAGAAAGCTGTTGTATTGATAAAATACTAGCAAATCGTGTCTGCAGTCATATATGCCTGAACTGACAGTTTGTAGACGAATTTTTGTGCGTATGAGGGAATAATAGTTTGTATCTTCGAGAATTTGCTGGTGCTTTTACAGTTTGTACATTATTTTTTGTTTCACAGTTATGTACAGAGTGACTACAGAAAATGTTTCGATTTTTGAATGGTTATAGCTCACTAATTATTGTAAGTAGAATGAATCGAAACAGAAACCATCTGAAAAACGAGATTCTTAAGTTTTATGCCATTGCATTCTAAATTCAAAATGTCCACCTTTATAGTAAACACATTTGTTCATACGAAGAACAAAATTTGCAATAACAGCATTTAAGGGAGTAACATCCGTGGAGTCAATAATTTATCAGCGTGCAGTCTCCTTTAGTAAAGATATAAAGGAAAGTGTGACCCGACAAACTTTTTTTTTTACAAAGCCCCACTAGGAAAATTCTAAAGGTGCCAGGTCGGAGGATCTAACGGGCCATGGAAAATCAGAATGACACGACATTATTTATTGAAGAATCGATCCCGGAGCCACGCAATAAAGTTTTTAGAGGTGTGTGCTGTCTCTTTATCTTGTTCGAACTATTCATTTGGTGAAAAATCATTTACCAGCATAATATTGAGCATTTTAAGATACGTTTCACTTGAAACAGTTGAAGCCTCTTCCGTTTCAGGGCATTCAAAAAGGTATGCTCCATAAATCTTGGGTGCACTTAGTCTACACCAAACAGTAATATTTTAATTTGTGGAAGTATGTAGTTAATTCGTGCCTGTACCTAGCTAATTCATGCCAGTAATGGGTCAATTCGTGCAAGTGGAAGTAAGATGTTAACAAAGGTGAACTGGTGCAGGTGCTGCAGGGCAAGTTTGTGGACTTCAAGCACAGGGTAGAGGCTGGCTACGAGCGCTTCAACCAGTGCGAGGAGCTCGCCAAGAAACTCGTAGGCAACGATAGCCCCTACACCAGTGACATTGAAACCAACCAGCAACAGCTCAGGTCAGTGTTCCACGTAACTCATATCATTTCATCGTACCACCGTAGCTCTCAAGTTTCCAAAAATTTTGTGTCGGAAGAAAGTTGTTTGAAATGCTCTTCAGGTTTCTCAGAGAACTGATGTTTCGTGTAAACTTCTGTAGAACTTTCATGGTTTGAAGGATAATTTTAGTATTAGAAATCAAACATTAAAAGGAAGTTGTCCTAAAGTTTTTGGGAAAGTTTAATTTTGAAAATAATTTTGTTCATCTTTTTAAATATCTGGGAAAGTAGAAAAGAATGGTTTTAAACATTAATTATTTCGTGGAAACGTATAAACGATGTTTTCATAGAAGTCCTTGGTCTATATTACAATTCTCTGGATCTGTTCGGATTTTGTTACAAGTCTGTTTCAGGTCAAAATCTTTTAAATTACCCTTCAGTTTCGAAAAATGGCTAAGTATCGAATTTCTTCCCAAAAATATTCGAGGAAAGTCTAGGTTTCCTTTAAAATACTTCATAAATGACCTGAAGTTTTGATATACCTTCGGTTTGGGTAATCCAGCTGCAATGACATGCATTGATGGCGGTTTGAGTGTGAACTCGGCCTATGATCTCATTCTGTTTAGACTGGAGGGAGAATTACCGACCGTAACCAGGTTAACAGTTTCCAATTTTTCATATGTCATCTGCAAAATTAATATTCAAAAACGTCTGAAATCTTGTTCATCTCCGGCCACTTTCATGAATCGAGTAGTCAATTGAAAGTCAGTTAGTCAATTAATACTATTTCAATCAACCATGTGCTATATAAAAAGGCAAATTTACGTGGCATAATAATTTTATTACCAAAAGTACTACAAGATCTTACTTATTTCTCTACGTAAACGGCAAAACGGATACAGCCCGATTACTTGAGGTATGAGCAATTAAACATGGTTTCTACGATCAATACTTCAGCCAAAAATGAATTACGAAGTGTAATCTGTTTTCTGCAAGCAGAAGGATGTCGTACTGTTTAAATTCATCGCAGAATGAGCAAAGTGTACGGTGACAACTTCATGAATGAGGGCAGTGTACGGGAATGGTATAGAAAAATTTAAAGAAGGGTGAACCAACGTCCTTGAAAAAGGTGAACAAGGCCACAAGTCTGTCACTACTGTAGGCCTCGTTCAGCGGGTTGATCAGGTGGTCAATACCAAACGAAGCATTACAATCAGTGAACTTTCTGAATAATTTTCAAGCATTTAAAGGTCGGCTTTGCACACAATTGTATGAGACCTCGCATATCAGAGGTTGTGTACTCATTTGGTCTAGGCCCGTTGTGCCCCTCAAGACGCATCTCTCCTCACAGACGGCTAACTTCTCAGAAGGAAACATCTAAAAGCTTGTGTCACAATACAACAAAGGCCTCAACCGTTTTGGCGATTATTTAGAGAAATAAGACTCTGCAGTACTTTTGGTAATGAAATTATTATGTTATCTAAATTTTGCCTTTTTCACGTAGCCCATTGGAGGTTGTAGAAAAAAACAGCCCTCGTAATTGACTAATGAAGGTAGGTGGAGAAATATTGAAAGTGTGAACTTTCTTCTTGGAGAAACTGTAATTATGTTCTTGTTACAAAGCTGGAGAACTATTTCTGACACTGCATTTTCGGTCAACGTAGAAGACCCTCAACATTGACTTTGATTTCAGTACTGGTAGATTATTCTTGACAAGAGATTCCTGCTTGTTGTCAACTAGTTTTCCGCATGTCTACGCAAGTATGAGGTTAAGGTGAGTTAGAGGAAGCCTCTCGCTGATGGAAGCATGGATATCCAGTACTAGTTTCTTTATTATCTTCCACTACTCTGTCGTAGTTTCTTTTTCTTCTGAGGTGCATTTTTTAAAATGCTGATAGTGTACCGATGTGTAACAGCATGCTTGTCTGTATGTCATTTATACTAATTGTTGACTGAATTGCAGCCTAATTGATAACTTTACATACATCCCTGTGCCAAGCTCTGCTGCTTTTATTCTTAATCGACTCCAGTACTGTAGAAAAACAATATATTATTCACTATTTTTTATATAAAGTCTTTTCCTACTTACTGTTTACTGTTTTCATTCTTAATCGACTCAAAGGGCTGTAAACATACAATATATCGTACAAGTTTGCTGCGCTTTGCAATTATTTGAGCTGGGAAATTTAAGCACATAGTGATCAAACACGTGACTACAATTGGACAATGTTAAACAGAGTATGGTAAATACTAGCCGTGTTGTGGTTTTGTTTGTGTATCGCCAAGTCTGTATCACTTTTGACAGTTCACTGCTTGGTAGTCAAGAAGATACAGACTCATTTACTGTGGGTAGTGTGTAGTTTGAGAACAATATAGCATTCGTGTCGAAGAAGTTCCAGTGTGGAGTACGAGAATCGTCTTTTGTGGCTTTCAATCCTCTTTGATATTTAATGGTTTTTAATTCTATTTTACTCTTCTTGCGACGTTAATTTTTCCATTTCAATACCAACTTAGTGAACTTGTCTCAGTTGATCAAGTTAAATGCATGAATCAAAAGAGTATTCATTTTCGACATTACATGTGCGCAGCGCATGCATGTTCTTCAATAGCATGTTCCTGGAGCGCTGGCTTTCAGGATGTTGTACAGCCACTGAATGCGTAATATTGATCTGTAATTCTGGTTTTATTGGATGTTCATATAATATTAATTGCTAGATATAATATTAATTGGATGTTCATATAATATTAATTGCACTATTCTGAAGAAGAAGGAAGAAATTAAAAAACTTGATGTAGCCAAAAGAGTTACTGTGACTTCCAAGCAGCGTCCAAAACTCCTGGAAGATGTGGAGAAGCTGTTGCTGATGTGGATTAACAAGACACAGTTAAAAGGCAATTCGGTATCGGAAACTATAATTTGCGCTAAGGCTAAGATATTATATACACACTTATATTATTTACCAGTGTTATGTATTAAAGGTAAACTATAGTTTATTTATCAATGTTATTTGTTTGGAAAATTGATTTTTATGTTGATATTTTTGGAGTGTGGAATGGATTAACTGGATTTTCACTATTTTCAGTGGGGGAAATTTGTTTGAGATACGAGAAATTCACTATACGAGCTCAGTGCTGGAACAAATTGAACTCGTATCTCGAGATTCCACTATACCAAGTTATATTTTTAACTGAACGAAATATGAGTAGAAATATCACTCATACAATATTCTCACTCGTAGAAATAATATTAATTAATTTTAGTGTATAATATTTTAGGAAGGCCAGTGGATATAGGGTTACGTAGGAAACAAAGAGTACTGGAGACCAGGGGTCAACATAGCAGCGTGGTATTTACGCTGCTATATATGTTGACGGTAGCCAAATTTGTGTAGGAAATTGAAGCTGTTATACTGTCACACGCTTGTCCGTGCAAATACCGTCATGGTCTCAAGACGTGCTTCGACTTAGAACTCTTAAGTAATCATCAAGTAGATTCTGGGAGCAATAGAGCTGAAAAAACTCTCCTTATCAAGGTCTTATTTCCCTCATAAAAGGGCCTTCTTTGATTAAGAGGTAAATACCAGAGTAAATAATTAATGTGTATTGTACTATTACCTTATATAGGGAATAGTACATGTGCCTTGGATGCGTGTTTTGTGTTCTTACCAGTTTCCTACTTCCCTAGCATGGAACTAATTGCTTCACTCTAGTTAACTGATCTGACTTGCTAGTTACGTGATGATATGGAAATATGCACAATTACACATAAGTACGTCATTCATTTCAGTGTAATACATCCACAAGTGCATGCTGCATATTATAGTGTAATACGCTTATGTGATTCACAACATAACATGGCACGTAACTAACCTAATTAGTGTCATCGTATCGCGTTTAACCTTTCACTAATGCTTGCCACTAACTTCTGTCACTGTCTTCGGTATCTGTGGTGTCTAGCTCTGATAGTGACGCTGTCGATCGTGCCCTGCTATCGTCCACGGCTGGGCCTCCATCCAAGTACCATATAGAGGTCGCTAAATACCACAAGGTGGTCAGGTAAGCTTCAGTATAAGATGGTGGTTAGGAAGGTAGTGATATTAAGCACATGGTCAATGTCGTCCAAAATTAAGGAACAAATATTAAAACCTCGAAATGTTCAAGAAATGTGAATCTTTTTTTTTTAAATTCCAACTAAATGTAAACACAGTCATACTTGATTTATCTTTCAAATTTTTAGGCTGCCTGAATAATACTAGCATAGTCATTTATTATTTTATTATTGTTTCAGTGTCCCGAAATTGAGGAACAAAATAATGTTTTTACCTAAACGTGATTACAAAACAGATCGCAGATAATGTTTTCAACATTTAATACTTTAATATTTGTTCCTTAATTTTGGACGGCGTTGTAGATGGTGAAGGAAGGGTTAATATAAAGTACCAGTACACGGTGAAGGAAGAATTAACACTAAGTACTAGTACATGGTAAGGGAAAAATTAACATCAAGTACCAGTTGATGGTCAGCTTAGGACGCCAAATTCAAGAAATTACTCCTTAATAAAAATTATTGTTACTGTTTCTAAAGACTTGCAAAACGAGAATACATATGTACTACAAGTCTTCATTTTCTATTGACATTTGTGTGATAAAGTCATTGATTTGGCTACATGTGTGGCGATTGCCCACTGGAATACATTGACTAGTGTCAGAGACTGTCGGGCTCGGTGTAGTTAAGCAGTACCTACGTTCAGTGTGTTATCATTATTGTGTTCATGTTCATCTTCATCATTTTTGTGTCCATCTTCATTCTCTGTGACTTCATTCTCAGTATTTGTGCATCCATCAGAGCTGCTTGGAACGCGTTGTTGGATGCTATAGCAGCCCGAGACGAAAAGTTGGATGCGGCTGCGGAGATCCATCGCTTCAACAGAGACGTGGCTGATGCCCTCACACGTATCCACGAGAAAGATAAGATGGTGTCTGATGATTTGGGCCGAGACGTGCACTCCGTGCAGGCGCTCCTCAGGAAACACGAGGGCTTCGAGAACGACTTGGTGGCTCTCGAGGCTCAGCTCCAGGTGCGTCAAGTAAAGCCTAATAAAACACCGTGAAATTATTGCTCAATATATCAGAAGAGTACGGATTGTGTGGATGATATATTTCATGTTTAAGGATATGCTTTTCTGTTATCAATTTCTCCACGATCTGTCTGTCAATTCCACAGAGGGTTAGTCGGCAATACGATCTAGGCATGTCATCAACTCGTGATGTTTAAACTAAGCAGTCCCCAGGACGTGTACTATTCAGTGAATCTTAAATGTATGTGGACAGTTGTACTTGGATGTTTCTGAACAGTTGTACCTGAACGTATCTGGACAGTTTTACTTGGATGTTTCTGGACAGTTGTACCTGAACGTATCTGGACAGTTGTGCCTGAACGTATCTGGACAGTTGTATCTGAACGTATCTGGACAGTTGTATCTGAACGTATCTAGACAGTTGAACCAGAATGTATCCTGACTGCTGGGCCTGAATGTATTCTGACTGCTGGGCCTGAATGTATCCTGACTGCTGGGCCTGAATGTATCCTGACTGCTGGGCCTGAATGTATCATGACTGCTGGGCCTGAATGTATCTCGACAATTATACCTGAATTTCGAGTACAAAGATTGCATACAAAATATGGTGCACCAGTTCACGGTCGACAAGGAACTGTAGCTCATTTTATGCGCTAACGCGACAATATGCCATAAAAGTTTACTATCATTTATTATACCTGAAAAAATGAGTTCATAATAAACATGCGAATTATAAACATTTTTTCTGAAATCTAAGTAAGTAAAAATTTTAATTGAAATTTCCATTTCATTTGACTGCAATTCACTAATTTTTCAGGTGAAAATCCTTTTTATTTTACTGGAGCTGTTTATTTTTTCATGAGACGTGTGTAACCTCACTGGCTGTCCACCCGATGAAAGCATTACAAGATTACATGCATCACAAGCACTGATACCTGAGCAGTTGAGCCGGTGCTGCGCCATGACCTGAGCAAATCTAAACCATTGCAACAATACAATAAATGCGCACAAAAACAGTTCTTATTCATTTAGTTTTTCTCTACTGATCATATTCCTAAATTTCAAGCTTGTTATATACCGTTTGTACTATCTTCTTTTGATTGACGGAGGCTTCATTCTTATTGTACGGCACATTTACTGAAGCATATGACGTATTTTATTGAAGTGATGTTGTGATGCCCTTTACGCCTTCTGCAGGTGCTGGTGGATGACTGCTCACGCCTGCAGCAGGACTACCCAGGCCCCAATAGCAGCAACTTGGCAGCGCAGCAGAAACAAGTGCTGCGGGAGTGGGACGCCCTTCAAGACCGTGCTGCCCACCGCAAGCAACAGCTCCTCAACAGCGCCAGACTCCACACCTTCCTTGCTCAGGTCTTACGCTACCTTCAATTTTCTTCTAAGCCTTGCAGTTTTTGAAGGCAAAGTATCTGCATAAGTTTTATGTAGGACTTGTACTTTCTGGTGAACATCCAAACAAGGCAGGAAACGAGTAAAGAAGTTAGGTATGAAAATAAAATAAAATAATACTAAATTAGAGGGTAAGCTCCTGATGAAGTATGCGTCGTAAATAACTGCCTTACGGTAAATTTTGACTTAACATTCCTCAGTGTATACCGAAGTGGTGGCTTTAATGGTATAAGTTATATTGAGTTGAATAACAAAGAGTAACAAGTTTAGTAAATGTTTTTTACTTTTTCATTCGCGGGGAGCTGGTCGATGTTTTTTTTAAGTTTATTATTTAAGGTAGTCGATGAACCTAATAAATATGGGTAATGAGTGTATAAGTCAAATGAGTATGACTAATAAATGTATGTAGGTGTTATAGCGGCACCCAAGGTATGATTGGGCTAGAGTTACCTGTTAGATCAAATTCTCCCCTCCTCTTAACTGAACCTTTAGGGACTTAAAGTTTACAAGAACATTAAGGCTCTGTTTACTAGACCATCGGTCCCTAATGTCAATTTGACAATAGGAGCCTTAATGATATCTGAACCATTCCTGCCTTAGTGTTAACTATACCAATAGAGCCGTAATGTTAACCAGATCATCGGGGCCTTCATGTTAACGAGACTGCTAAGGCTCTAATGTGAACTAGACCAATAGGGCCCTAATTTTAATTAGACCATTCGGGTCCTAATGTTAACTAGACGGTTAGAGCTCTGTTAACTAGATTATTAGGGCTCTGACCCAAAATTACAAAACCTGGGCACGTGTTGAGGTGGTCTCGTATGTGTGAGTGATCCGACTCGTGCCTCCGATGCGAAATGAAAGTGATGAAACAGTGTTCCTTTATTCCAATATTATGCTGAACTGCATCACACTTATTTTCTCCTCAGTCTCGAGACCTGCTGTCGTGGTCGTGCGATTTGCGCTTCGGCATGAAGACTCAAGAGAAGGTGAGAGCAAAGAATAAAATTTAATTCTTCATGACTGGGATTTGTTATTTTTGCTGAATGGTTCTTACTCAATGTTTGGAGCAAGTGTCGCTTTGTTTTCTGTGTCAAAATATCTGAGTTTATGATTAAAAAATCGCGACAAATTTGAAATCAGGTTTTTATAGCATTTTTGGTCATGTGCACATCGTTTGTTTAAAATGTAGTGCCTCTGTCACACACCCATGACATGGAAATTTTTTTAGATCTATTGGGCGTTCTGTGCCTACACAGACGAAAAAATTGAGTGCCTCTGCTATTGATATTTCTATCTGTATAGTTGTGAACCTATCGGTAATTATCACAATACTACGATAATTCGACCTGTTCCTCATTGCTAACTTACGTTAACAACTCGACAACTAATCTTTATTTTCATACTTTGTTAGGAATCGAAAACTACTTCTTATTATTACAGAACTGTCACAACTCGAGGCCTATTTTTATTCATTTAATGCTCTAGATCTATTCTACAGATCTCTTAAAAAAATCTGTACATTCCTTTAGCTGTATTTCTCGTTATTGCTGCACTTACAATTGTAGATGTGTTCGACTTTGGTACATTGTTGTACTAACTAGAGATCTTTGTTGAACTGTTCCTGTACTGTGACAACTGAAGCTCTATTTGAAAATATCACTGCAATGTGTCACCTGTAAACCTATTATAAAATATCTGTGATTTTCTCACTTGTAGAAACGTACTAAAATACTACAAATATGTATCACTTGTAGAAATGTAATAATAGTAATAATAATGTATCGCACTTTCAGACCTATTGACATATCGTGCCACCCCTTCCCCAGGTGCGGGATGCAGCATCAGCGCAGGCCCTCAAAACTGACCACGACAGACTCAAGCTGGAGATCGAGGCCCGTGAGGACCTCTTCGGCAGCGTAGTGGACGCCGGCAACGCCATGGTGGAGGAGCAGCACTACGCCGCCCCTGACGTCAGAGACCGCGTCGCCAAGGTCAGTTTTGAGCCATGTTGTCTTCTTTGTTATTAACTTCGTGACTTTATGTTCAATGTTTTACCGTATTATTTCTAAAGTGGTATCAGTTGTTATTCTATTTCTAAAATTTTTTTGTTGTTCATCATGTTTCTAAATGCATAAAAGCATGGAAAAGCATAGTATCATACCTGTGTGCAGGTGCTGGAGGAGCGCAGCCAGCTGCATGCAGCGTGGCAACATAAGAAGGTGTACCTGGACCAGCTCATTGATCTGCAGTTCTTCCTGCGTGACGCCAAGTACCTGGACGCCTGCAGCTCTGCCCAGGAGGCTGCGCTGGCCATAGCTGAGACTCCTACCACAATACACCAAGTTCAGTCAATGGTGAGCTACAGGCTGCATCGTCTTATTCATGGGCTCTCAATATCACCATAGACATGGGCTCCAATGTTTATTTTAGCTAATTCGCACAAAATATTACCCTAGACAAGGTTTCTATGTTTATTTTAGCTAGTTGTGCAAAATGAGCGACTGTCCCAGTCACAAACATGTTACTTTACTAAAAATATATGATTTTTTTTTAATTTGTCATCTCTATCGAAATATTTTGGAAGATATGGTGGGACAATTATCAGTAGCTAGCTAATGTAAAAAAATGCTTCACCATCTAATACGAAAAATCAAGCTAGGAACATAACAGTAATGATAGATACTGAGAAATTTTGTTGGACTTATTTTGATCTCAGATGATCATCTTGTTATCATGATTATCACTACTCTCGAATTTCAGTATTTGTCATAATTGAAATCATACCTTAAGATTAGAAAAATTCATATACGTAGGAAAACGTGAATAATAATTTAAAAACTGACGGGACAATACTGAAATAATGAGGAAATACTCCGAGATGCACTACAAATAGCGAATAATGCAAATAATGATGGTGAAAATGACGAGGTTTGAGATGATCAATCATGGTCAACATTATCACTTTGTGGTGTTGTTGTACGTAGGTAAAGAAACACGAGGCTTTCGAGAAGCTTGTCGAGGCCCAGGACGAAAAACTGGACTCCCTCCGTCTCCACGGAGTGAAGCTCGTGGAGCAAAACCACTTCAACACTCCCCACATCAAGGCGCGTATTGACGAGGTTGCTCAGCGCAGGAACTACGTCAAGAAGGTCACAAAGTGAGTCTGGTCTCGTGTTATTTAATCTTAAGTGGAGGCTAAGTGAGTCTGGTCTCAAGTGAGTTTAGTATGTCACCGAAATCAAGTGAATCTGATTTCATTTTATTCTGTATTTTATGAGATATGTTCTATATCGATACTTTTGTAGTGTGTACTGCTGAGGTACTTCATTTAAATTAGAGTCTAACTGGTAGAGGTCACTCATTAAGAGTCGGATGACTAAGTCGGGTCTCATTTTATGGTCTTTGGTATATAATTTACAAGTAAGTCAGGAAGTCGAGTTTTATTTTATAGTCTTTACTTCATAATTTTCAATTTTGTAACATTCAATTGATTTGATTAATTTAAAACATTTAGTTAATTGACTCTAGTTTTGTAATTATTTGGGAAATTTTACAAATGAATCACTACACTGAGACGTGAACTAAGTTACTTGCATATTTACCAGAAACGAACGCTAAAAAAGTAGCGATCGCGACCACTCTCAAGATATCAGGCGCCAGGACATAGGTATAATTTTATTATGAACGGGAAAGCTGGGGTAGTTAAACAATGGAATTTTGTTCCAAAAGAATGCATGTTGGTTGTACAGCGATGTACTGAGGTCAGCTTAATGAACTAACTGTGCAAGTTATGGGATTTTCCATGTATGGTACACTAACTACAGAGTGTGAGGATTAGGCTGGGTTGCAAAGAATGAACTCGTCCCGCTCGGCTAACATCTCAAGAATGACACAACCAGTCAATGGATACGAAAAAATTGTTTAGTCGTGATATTTCAAGACTTCTCAGCTGATAGCCTCGAAATTTTAATGTTTTTATTTTTTTTCTGTGTCTTTGATGGTGCACCTTAGCCCTATTTTCTTCCCACTTAGTCAGTGTTCTTTTTATTTGAACATAATTGTTATGGTTGGACGTATGCGAGACTATTTTGGGGTAACTTAGGAAGAGCCTTTGGTTCAATATCTTCTACAACAATAACAAAGTGATGAAGATTTGATTTCAACTCATTTCATGTTCTTCTCTGTCTTCTCTGTTTGGCGTTTGCCTAGTTTGATCACTATTGAATTAACCTCCATTGAATTAACCTCTATTGAATTAACTCACAATTGGACGTTCCGACAGGGACCACAAGAAGCTGCTGGAGGACGCCCTACTGCACACGCAGTTCATGAGCGACGTTGCAGACGCCAACTCCTGGATCAGTGAGAAGAACAGTCACCTCGCCAACGAGAACCTGAAGGGCGACGCTACCTCCTTCCAGGACAAAGTCAAGAAGCTTAAGAAGCACCAGGCCTTCATGGCTGAGCTTCATGCTCATGAGCCTATGATGAAGGAGATCACACGTAAAGGTGAGTGTGATAATGGAGATCACACTTAAAGGTGAGTGTAATAAAGGAAATCACACTTAAAGATGAGTGTAATGAAGGATATCACACTTGAAGGTGAGTGTGATCAAGATCACACTGAAACGTGATGTGATGGAGAACACACTGAAGTAAAGGTGCGAATACCTTTAAAGTAGGTCTTTTGAGGAAAATGGCATGTGCAGGTGGTTATCTTAAGTGTAACAACTTTCCTCGAGTAATATATGTCTTACATTTGTGTTTAAATTGCCTCTTTCATATGGAAAGATGGGAAAAATATTAGTGAGGGAAAAATATTCTGCAAATAAAAAGGAGCTTCACATATGACAACCTATCAATGCCTAGAAGAATATTATAGTTTTGAAGGTAGATTCCTCGTGTGTTTTGTATTACCTGAATCATGAATACAAGGTAAGTTGCGGTACTAACTTAAAGCGTAATGACTTTTGCAGTGAAAAGGTATTATTGTAATGTGCCAAAGCGTGTGTAGAGTTGAAACGGGAAAGTTTTCTAAATGGTGGTGGATTTCTCAATTGCATATTTATCAATAATGTATATTAATAATAGATTTATCAATGATGGTTTGCTCAATAATGATATTCAATGTGGTACTCGAGCATTTTTCTTCTCGTTAGAAAAAATTAATGTACGGGCAGATGTGTTACTTCAGAATTAGGGCTCCTAATTTGTGTATACTCTGTTCGCACCTCTTCTGCTCACAAATTCATGTAGCATACGAACTGTGGATTACTTCACCCATTATGTTCATACACTGGTTGTGACTGTATGGCTATACTGTAACTATATGGCTCTATACGACACTACTGTGGCTCTATATGACTTTATACGACTCCTGTGACTGTGATTTTATATGACTCTACTGTGACTATATGACTATATAACTCAACTGTGCCCGTATATGACTTTATACGATTTAACTGTGCCTCTTTATAACTTTAGATGACTAATGTTACTTTTTATGACTTTATATCACTCTACATGACTATACGATGCTACTGTGACATTATATAACTTTATAGGACTCTGTTGAGACTACTTGCTTGCGGTGATTTCTTTCTGATGAGTCTGTATACGACTGAATTATGACTATATGACTAATATCGCTATAACTTTGTGTAATTACTATGATTCAATATGACTTTACTATGCTTCTATCTAAGTTTTCTATAATTCTGTATGACTTCATATGACAACTTCTGTATGACAACTGAAACTATCTACACTACCGTGCAGCGGAGACCTTGCTGCGGAAGGATCACGCCTCATCAGTGGAAATAAAGCAACACGTGGATGACCTGGTCGAGAAGTGGACGCGCCTCACGCTGGGGGCAGAGAACCACTCGAGAGGCCTGGAGGAGGCGCAGGACATCCTCAGTTTCAATACGCAGGCCGAGAAGGTCGACGCCTGGATCAGGGACAAGGTAAACTCAATAAACCGTCAGCTGGAAAACGAAAGGATTTGTGTTGAATTGTGAACGAGGCCATCAATTGTAGTGCGAATGTGGGTCCACAATAATTATGTTAGTGTGAATGTAGGCCAGCATTAATGACCAGGGTAAATATACGTCTATGTTGATGATATCCGTTTGAATATGAGTCCATATTGTTGATAGTGTAAGTATGAGTCCAAGTAAATGATATTGAAATGGATGTTATTAATATGAAGGGCGTAAGTGTGACGATGAATTCATATTTCATCCCTACTTCTCAGCAAGAGAAAGCTGTCCACGTAAACTGTAAACGATGAGAGGACATAGGAAGATTGAAGTAAACTTGTGATGGATTTGTAACGTCTACATAATTGCTTGTTCTTCATCCTGTATTCATGTTTTTCTTCCTTCCTTGTTCATGTTGTCCTTCCTCTTTTGTTCATATTATTCTCTACATGTGTTTGTGTGAAAATCATTTATTTAAAACCCAAACTTAACTTTCTACTCCGAGGTTTGGTGGTTTGTCTCCGCGTTCCTGCGTAGTTTATGAGCCATAACTGTGTTGTTATGCTTTTATGCTTTCTCTGCCTTGTCTCCTCCTTTGTTCTTCTATTCCTGCTTTCCTTCTTGCCTTCACTCCTTTTTACCCTATGGTATCTATTCTTTTCCTTGTCTCACTAACGGTAACGTTACTTTTTACTGTTGGAATTTTGCAGTCAACGGAAACTTTACTTTTCCCCTAGAAATGATCATATTAATAGTAACGTTACTTACTACTGTATAAATAATGTACTAACGATAAAGTTACATACTTAAACCATTGTCTCCAGATGCTGCTGGTGCAGGCGCATGACCTAGGTCGTGACTACGAGCACTGCACGTCACTCACGCGCAAGCTGGATGACGTGGACTCGGACATGCGTGTGGACGACGCACGCTTCGTCAACCTAAACAAACTGGCGAACAAAATTGTATCGCAGGCACACGGTGACACAGGCTCTGTCATCAAGCGTAGGGATGACCTCAATCACAAGTGAGGGGGGGTTTTTACTGTGGTGGATGAGGGTTTTAAGAGCTGGAGTGGAGCTTTGTAAGCTGGTGAAGTGAAGAAAGGGATTTCATGGAGTACATATATTGATGTCAAGAATGCCCCAATATTGAATTTGTCATTATAGAGCTGCAAGAAAAGACTGCACTTCAGCAGCCGTAAGAAATAGTGAAACTGATATTGCTAGAATATGAAATCTATAACGATAGTTCCCCTTCTCCTTTACTTCGGTCCTTCCTTGCTGCAGTCCATCTTTGCTTTAGTCGTTCGTTGCTGCAGTCGCTCCTCGCTGCAATCTCTCCTTGCTGTTTGTAATGTGATTTTACTTGGTTTCCACCGTTCCTTTGGCATCTATTTCTCGCAGGTGGTCAGCTCTGAAGGGTGCGCTGGAAGAATACCGAGGTGACCTGGAAGGCGCTCTGGAAGTGCACGCCTTCAACCGTGACGTCACGGACACAACGGAGCGCATCATTGAGAAGGCAGCATTGCTCTCTTCAGAGGAGACAGGCAGGGACCTTTACCAAGTCGAGGGGCTCAAGCGCAAGCAAGAGAACATCCTGAGGTGAGCTTCATCTTTAGGTGTGTGAATTGTATATTGTTTCCTTCCCTAGGTCTGTGAGGTTCTTTCTAGGTCTGTGAAGTTGTCCTTATATATTAGTTCGCGTCAGCTAAGAATCTCTTAATATAATTCGGCTGGTAATCGTAAGAAGAGTATTTATGTACATATCCTGGCATTTATGTTGAAGTTGAAGTGTAATTTTTTAATAATGCTGGAATCGAGGCTCTGCAATTAATATAGAATATATAAGATGTATTTTAATCTAGTTTCGTTCTCCTTCAGTATTCTTTGACCATAAGCTTCGACCTCTACGGTCATTTTACGTTTGATTGCATACTTATTTTGAAATATTCAGTATCGTAGGGAAGTTTCGAAATGTAGGAAAGTTTTACCAGTAAGGTGTAGAGATTATGGACAGAAGCACGCCATAGATATTAACCTTTGATTTTACAGCCCCTATCTCAGTTTTATGGTCTCATAGAAATAATGTGACTGCTAGCTCACGGAGCAAAATTCTCAAATATTTGTTGGAGTATTTGATCTTAGTGACCCGGATATGATAACATTTAGAATTGTCCCTAAGTCTTTTACTAAGGTCTCACTCTCATTGGTGGCAGATTCGCCTTCAAAGATTTTAAGCTTATTGCGTTATGCCAAATTGTTAGGTCGTTTTGTCGGAGCAATAAGGTACAAATGATAGCACAAACCTGACTACAGGTTTATAATTCCCAATAAAGATCAAGCAATTGTTTGACTGAATGATATATTGCATACATTATCTCTCATAGGGTGTATTTTTTGTAGTTTTATCTATTTTTTGAACGAAAGATTTCAGGTATAAAATTGAAATGAATTATTTCTAATGCTCTTCATGAACGACAGTCGTCCATGTAGGGTTGTGACGGAACTGCATCACCGAGATTCCAGTACTTGGTGTTAGTGCTTACTGTGATGTTTGCGTTTACAATAATGTTGGTATTTGTGCTAAAGATGGTGTTGGTATTTGTGTTGGCGATGGTGTTAGCATTTGTGTTTATAATGATGTTGGTATTTACAATGGTGTTGTTATTTGTGTTTACTATGATGTTGGTGTTTACAATGGTATTGGTGTTTGCAACAGTATTTGTGTTAACAATAATTTGCAATGGCAGGGACATGTCTGCCATTGAGAAGAAGATCAAGGAACACGAGGCTGAGGCCAGGCGTCTGTCTCGTAAGTATCCCAGCAAGGAGGAGGATGTGACCGTCAAGCTGAAGGAAGTGCAGGATGCCTGGGGTACGCTTTGTGGGGCGAGCACAGCCAGGGACGGGGCACTTGGGGCTGCGTACACCCTACACAGGTTCCAGGTAAGATATTTTGTGGCACACTTTATAGACTAAAAGGCTATTCATTGTGTGACTCTTTAACGACCAGGTTAACCCAGATGACATCTTTGAAAAATTTAATTAAAAAAACTAGTGTATTTATCAAACCAGCACTGCACTCAACAGGTACGAACTGTAAAAACACGTTATGGTTCTGCTTGTGTGTTCATAAAGTCAGCACGTACTCAACAGTTACAGATCTCAGAGAACACGTTATGGGTCTGCTTGTTTAGAAGCTACTGGCAGTGTGAACAGCCAATGAACAGCGTGTGCTTGTGTAGCATGTCTCTCTTCGGGAAAAAGTGTGGGCATTAAACGTTTATGCTATGCAGGTTGCACATAATGTTTATTTCTCTTTCACTGTCACAGATGTCTGGTATAATGCAAATTAATGACGAAAGATTTGCTGCATTAATTGCAAATTACATTATCTTTTTATTATTATCTTATTTATGTCGACTACATTACGGTGTGGTATGAATTTTAGCCATTTTTTAATTATGTCTACTACTTAATTGATATTTTTGAACTGACAGTGCAATACGTAAAACAGAACTTACAGTCTTCTGACCTAAACTAGGTAAGACTATCGACTGCGCGCTAGTAATTGAGCGCTGCGTGAAAGTTTTAACTCATTTTTTTGGCGATCTTCTTGGACTCGAATGTGGGGCAAAATGTCGAGGTCTAGGACTTCTCATCCTGTTGTATTTACCGAGTCTAGTTTGACCCCAGACGTATTTCAATATTTCTCATCCTGTTATATTGACTGTGTCTGCTCTGACCCCCAGTCGGAGTTACGCGAGCTGGAGAAGTGGGCGGAGTCTCTGGTGGTGAGAATGGGTGCTGCCCCTCTCCCAACCAACGCCAGCGAGGCGCAGGTGCTACTCCAGACCCACCAGGAGAAAAAGGTCAGCACCTCCGATTGGTGTGATTAGATCAAATGTTGTAACTTTACTTTTCATTTAAGAAGCTCTTGTTCAATGCAGCCATAGCTGATTGTTGTGTTGATAAATCCTCTGAATTAGCGTGAGAAATTAATATTCATTTAAATCATTATTATCTTGTAGCCGACAGTTTTGGGATGACATTTGGCCTTCACTTGCGGGCATGTGGTCTTACCACGATTTGTAGTTGAAGAATAGGTCCAAAATAAACGATTTCTGGTGGTGCTTTGTTGTGCAGATATGCTCACCAGTGACAGAACTCGGCTGACCGAGATATAAACGTGTATAAGTGTACGTGGAAGTCTACTTCCTTGATTGTACTACCTTGGTCAAGAAGATACCCAAGTGCGATAAGCAACACTAGTGAAGGAAAACACGTACTGGTCTAATAAGCATCGTAAACAGTGGTACTAATTGTGGTGGCCATCTTTTAGCACCATCAGGTACGCTGAGGTATTCATTCTATGATAACATTCATATTGGAGGGAAACTTGTAGTAGTTAAATAAGCATAGTGAATAATGGTACTAGTTATAGTAGTCATCTTCTGGCTTCCATCTCCCAGTCGGAAGAAGTTTTCCATGCTCCTCTGAAGGCACATGGGCACTTCCTCAAGCGTCGTCGTATGACCTCTGCTACAAGATAGTTTACCATGCACTGTTTGTGGCCCACATTGTTGCCCAATTGAATTGTGTTTTTTGTGTGCAGGCTGAGATTGAAGGCCGTCGGAACGACTTCAAGCAGCTTCGCCAGTTCGGAGAACGCCTCATTGCTGAGCAGCACAAGGAGAAGCAAGCCATCTCTGAAAACCTGGTCTCCTTGCAGGCTGTGCAAGACAAGGTGGCTAGTAGTACCAGGGTTTTGTAGTACTTGTAGTTGTGTGATGTCTAGGTATGTCTGTATGAGCATATTGGTTATCAAAGCTTGCGGCCTTAAAATTAGATATCCTGAATTAAAGATCATCATGATCTTTCTTTTCGAAAGAAGACTACTGAGGGAGAATGGCGTGCTAACTATTTAGTCTTCAACGCAGCCTTGTTTTGAGTTTGGTTCCGCTCCTTCTCTTCTCTTTTGAGAAGTGTGTTATAATTGCAATTGGAGGAGCATCTCCTTGACGAGTCAGAGAAAGATGAGGAGAATGGGGAAATTACGGTAGGGTAGGGAATAACTTTATAGAAAGGAAGTATGCATGGAAAATTAGTATATAGTAGTAAATGGGTTATATGGGGATAAAAATAAATGAAAAAATTAGGGTAGTTTAGTAAATGAGAAAAGGGGAAGTTACGAATAGAAGGGAGATAGGAAAGTTACAGTCAGAGTGAACGGAATAATACGGCAGGTGTTTCTTGGGAAAAATATGTCAGGGAGAACTACTGGGTTTTGTTCCACACGTTTGCTTGTTCGTGAATCAGAAGCTGACATCCTCTCTGTTGCAGGTATTGTCCGAATGGCGTGCTCGGCAAGACAAGCTCGCGCAAGCCAATCAGCTTCAAGTATTCCTGAATATGGCGAACCTTGCCTCTGAATGGCTAGCGGACCAGCAGGCATTCCTCAATAACCAAGACCTGGGAGTAAGTCCCATATTCACCTATTACCTGATCTCTTTTCTCTGGTCAATTCGTCTTTTGCAGCGCATGCAATGCTCACATATTTTATGGACAATAAATTCGCAACAAGACATTATTTTTCGCTGTAAATTTTCTCTCAATTGTGTCTGGATGACTAAGCACTTGAAATATCGAGTTTATGACACGAACGTCGTTTGTACGATGATTTGTTGTATATCACTGTAAACTTCAGGATGTTTTCTATACTCACATTTTGTATTTCTGTAGCTCCGTGGGTTGTTTTATTCGCAATTTTCGGTTTTCAGAAGAAATATTTGTCTCCATCACAATGATTTCGTACCTCAATCTTTTCATGATTGTCATTTTGTCGTTAATCTGTAATTTAGTATTCATTGTTATGTTAAAGAAAATTTTCAATACTGAAAACGTTCCCCCCCAATTGGGTAATTGATTAACCCTAGAAAGACTGATAAGTATGTATAGCATCGGAAACCGGCTGAGCTTGCCAGGCCTAGTCACGTTTTTCTTCCTTATTTATAAATGTCTTTCGAGGCAAAATTTGTAGTTACCGTTGATATTGACGCGTTTGTCATCAAATATGGGGAATTTCAACAACTTTAATAACATACGTATCTTGAAAATGGGCCTTGTAGGCCCGGTTTATTGTGTTAGTGTGCAGAACATCACACATTGACGGTACTAACCACCTCCCGCAGGACTCACTAGGCAGCGTGGAGGCTCTTATGCGGAAACACGCTGCCTTCACCACCTCTTTCGAAGCACAAAGCTCTAAGGTTGAGCACATGCAGGTACGAGGGAGGGGATGACTTGATGTAGCTGTGAGGCATATTTGGTTCATGTATACCGAATCCGAGATTAATAACTTCAATATTTCTATCCAGACTTGATACTTTTGGTAGATCTGGCTTCATCCTCTGTGACGCCTGAACGCGCAGGTTCGTGTTCCTGCATCTATCTAACAGTTTGTATATTGTATCGTAATTATTATTTATTTGAATTTGTACACGTGTACTTGTTTTGCAGAAACTAGGTAAAAAGCTAGTGGATGAGAATCACTACGATGCGGCTGGCATCAAAGCCAAGATGGCAGAGGTGGCCCAGAAGAAGCAGCAGTTGATCGACGCCGCCAAAGAACGCGGAGAAACACTGAACATGTCCCGTGCTCTGCAGCAGTTCCTACGTAATGTTTACGAGGTTTGTGATGCATGAAGGTTATTTGCACGGTGCGTAGCTGCCTGCTACGCGATGCGTGGCTGTCAGCATCAAAATATATATGCAGATCATGATGTATCTCAGTTGTTTCGCCATGATACTATTTACGAGACACATACTGTGTAAATATGTAATACTTCATCACAGGATGCTTCACTTTATCAGATATAATAGGTAATGATAGTATATTGTTTATGAAAAACTATTGTAACTTAAATAACATTGGTGATACGATACACATGTCTATTGAATATAACTTAAATTTGGTAGAAAATATTTAAAAACATGTGTAATGGGATTTATTTTATTTTCAAACTGAGTCACCTACATAGAGTAAATAATTCTAGAACAGCTTCCTTCACAGCTCAGGGGGTAAGGTGGTTTGCTGGAAGTCTTGCATATTGTGTGCAAGCTTATGTTGTGACCTCGGGTGCGAGTTTGAAATAATTAGTTGCTTGTAACATACACGGCTTGGATCAACCCGTACCTTTTAAATGATGGTAAGGTGTTCGTGTTTTTGCTTATTATTTTCTGGTGTTTTTACTGCAGGTGGAAAGCTGGATTGGCGAAAAGCTGCAAGTGGCCTGTGACGAGTCCTACATGGACTCCAGCAACTTGCAATCCAAAAAACAGAAGCACCAGGCCTTTGAGTCGGAACTCCAGGCTAACTCGAGTCGGCTCTCCGTTGTGCTACAGGAAGGTGTGTCCTAAAGGAAATTTTTCTGTCATAGCGTCGATAATTTTTTCGAGTTAATTTGACAGCAGTTTTAGTTTGCTATTGCAGTAATACACTATAAGTGAATTATTATTTAAAGTAGAAAACAGTGCGTAGTTAGTGATAAAATTCTCTGTTTTAAGATATCTGTATTTGTTCAAAAAGTTATTGTATCTTCTGGAAATCAGTGACTTCTAGTTTTCGTTTGAGAAACCTCTAACGTTTGTAGCACAATCACCCGCGATCATAACTTCTCTATTCTCCTCCTAACTTCCCCAGTTCTCATTTACTACCCGATTCTAATTTTTAAATTTACTTCTCTACCATAACGTCATCATATTTTACCTTACAGTAATGATCTTTATTAGTCACTTCCTCGTTATGTACCCAACCATAACTTCCTCATTACTCCATTACTCTATCAGAACATCCTCTTCACCCTTCCAGAAATGATTTACCAGTGGTGGGAGCAGTAACAAAACAAATGTATCACGATAACCGATAAATCGATAACGATGACCTTATCAGCGATAACCGATAATCGACAACTGGCGATAAGTGCTCGACATCAATGTGTTCTACATTAAGAAGTAAATGACGACCTTTTCACTGTTGAAGGCTGGATCTAACAGACTTTTTGTTCCTTTGGCATGCAGCCACACATTCACAATTTGAGCAGCCTTGGACTTGATTGACCTGTCATAATTTGCAATCTTATCCTCCTCATCACAAATGCTGGCGTAGTATTCCTACGTCTCCATGTCCTCGTTTCTGTTGCTGGCGGTCTCCAGGTCAGCAGAACGCAAGATTTCCTTCACCTTCCTATCCATCAGGGTCTTGACCTTTAACCTTTTGACTATTCTTTTCTCAAAACTCCCATCCACTTGAGGCAAAACGTGAAGTGGAAGGCTGTGGCTAGAAAATACTCCTCTTCCTAAAAGGTGTCTGCGAGCCTTCTATCGATAGCAACGAGAAAAATGTTGACCAAGGGTTCGCAGAACAGGAGGTGGCCTCTGGTCATCTAGTTGACTAGCGTTTTCTTGGTCATTATGAGGATGGGGATCAGGCAGCCCCCATCCTCCACCCCTACCGGCACCTCGTTTAGCATATATTCGGTTCTCAGCTCAGACCTACCTATTTCAGCCTTCAAATCACGGCACGGCTCACTCCTGAGCTGAACTGGAATCAAAAATCTGAAATGATCGGTTGTCGTTAGTTTGGAACCAAAAGTATCGGCGTTATCGATGAATGCATAACGAGGTGAAAAAATATCGGATAACCAATAACCAGATATCGTTTTCGCGATAGTTTATTGCAATATTTTATCATGATAACACCCGCTAATGATGTAGACTATGGTCAATATTGAATTCAAAGGGATTTTTAGGGTATTTGAGTGTTAATAGTTGCACTTTCAAGATGAATGAGCTGGTGCGTAAAAGTACAGTAGTTGTCAGCTGCAGTGTGACGCGCCGTACAGCGTAACCTCTGAATAACTCATTTGAGTGCATGATAATCTAGGAATGGAGGCCCTAAGTACCCAAATGACGTCATATGCCACCTAAAGTTAACTCCTACACCTCTGACCTGACTGTCATATGCTTGTGTGCGGTAGGGTCGGACTTGCTGAGCAAGAAACACTTTGCCAATATGGAGATCCAGGCACGTCTGGACGCCTTGGAGTCCCTGTGGCAACAGCTGCAAGACAGCTCCACCCTCAAGAGGGAGAGGCTCCATCAGGCATACCAGGTGCGCTACTACTATCTTTACATTGGGTGGTTACAATAGCAACTATTAATTTTTTTTCAAATCGATACTCCTAGTATGGCTGCTAGCAAATGCCATAGTTTTCCTTTTTTCAACCGGCTTTTCTATTGTGAATGGGATTTAAGAAGCGTATGTCAAAATTGGATTTTTTTCAAGGGACGCACTAGTGGATGTGGTTAAACCAGGAACATAATAATAACAATGATTATATTTCCAAGCGATCGTGTAGCCCTAATAAGGATGGTCTTCGTTTAAGTGTGAATTGTTGTTTGAAATTGTTTTCAGCGTTGTCGTTTAGTTTGAGGACATTTTTGACATGCAGTTTAAAGATTCTTGTAAGTCTTACCTTATGTCGCTCTTAATTGTTTTTTATTTATGTGTGCGTATTTTTGAGTCTTCTCATAGTGAATGCTATAAAGTGATGCACGCTGTAGGCTATACTTATTCATAATTTATTGTAAAATTACGTATAGGACCGTAGGATGAATTAGTATTACTGTATTTTGGCGTGGAAGATCTCTGACCGCACCAACGCTCAGGGTGTGTCAGTACGTAATTTGAATTCCAGTGGGGAATTATTAGAGTTATATGTGTCTCAATTTTTGGGACTCTTACTGATTTCTCCTTTCAAATTTGCATTATGAAAAAGTACATACGTTTGAATCTTCAGTTTACAAAACACCAAGTCTCGTTTTCTGCGGGTAGCACGTGTGTTTTAACTTTGATTTGGCCAATCTCTCTTCCCTCCCGCACTGATATGGAAGGATAGCGCTTGAGTGTGCACCTTATTGTTTTGATTATCGTTACTTGACTTGCGTTTGCAGGCACTTCTGTTCGGACGGACCATGGAGGATCTGGATGGCTGGATGGACGAAGTGGAGTGTGCCCTGCAGTCGGAGGACCATGGTCGAGACCTCACATCCGTGCACGCCCTCATCAACAAGAACAACAAGCTCATGCAGGACGTCAACGCACACAGCGTCGAAATCGAACAGTGTCAGGTCTGAGCTCGTGGAGGTCAAGAGATGTTAGGAAGGGACTTGAAGTTTCAGATTGAAATGCGAAGTTATGAGGTAAAATTTTAGTGTGAAACACTAGATTGTAGAATGGAAATGAGGATTTGGATTAGAAGACGAGACTGAACGAAGTGCGAGTCTTTAAAGTGAAACACGTTTTGAAATAGAGTTTTTGAATTATGCAAGAGGTTTTTGCAATGGAAGATTATATTTTGCCACAGAACACGGAATTTTAGGATCAAAATACAGATTTGGGGCAAAACCAGTGTCATTAAATATAATTAACTCCTATGATATTCGTTCAAGTATTTGTCAGGAAATGTAGAAGTATGGCAACGATCTTTAATTAAAGTATACTCTGCTATTCTAGTGCGCTCAAAGATAATTGAAAATATTTAAGCCTTGAAGCTGTGATAGAAAATTACCACTAATCAGCTAGTGGCTGGCTGTTGAAGATAGCTTATTTTAATGTAACTGTATTTATTTTGATGGATGAAGGTACACGTTGTGTATTTTTGGAATCATTTATTTGGTTTTTCTTCCTTCAGTTAGAAATGCAATAGATAATCGTTGAGAAATACCTACACTGTTGAACGACTACTATGGACGTCATTCAATTTGAGCAGAATTGAACTTTGGATAATTTTTTTTTCGATTGTAATATTAGTTGCCTATAAGTAGAATAACTTATAGGGTATTGATCTAGCTTGTGCATTTGCAGGATGTTGCCAAGGCGTTTGCCAAGGACGACCACTTCATGAAGGAGGATATTCTGGCCCGTACCGATGCTCTTGTCAAGAGGTGCGTCAACTCGAGCTTGTCAGCTGCTGGATTTCTAGCCAGCATTTTCTTAGAAAAATAAAAATTCCGTCCGACGTCTAATGCATTAATTTTATTACAAATTGTTGAATGAGTGTGTGAAATTATTCTTCTGTGATTTTTCTTTTGCAGTACTCCCTGTGGTTTAGTTCACCTTTCGTTCCTTCACTCAATTTTTTTCCATCCGTCGTTCACTCCACAATCTTCCCTTCTTGAAGAATAATATTCTCAGGCTTTTTCTTGTGTGTATTGGAGTATTTGATTCAGTCCATTTCTTCATGCAATACTCGCACTACACACCCCAATGGTGTTGGTATACTCTGTTGGTATACTTCGATGGTATATTCTAATGGGATACTCAGTATACTCTACTCTGTTTATATACTCTGCCTTTTCTGTAGTAAATATATTTGTTAACTTACCATGCTTCTCACGCTAACACGTTCAGGGTTCAAATTAGATTGTTCCAGTTCACAGTGTGTTCAAATTCTCAAAAGTTGTAATACGTAGGAATTTCCTGAGACTTTAAACACATAAAGAATTTTAGCAGTTTCTTAAAATTGTTAAAAAGTTGTAAATCGACTTTTTGGTGAATTTAGCGCATCATGAAGTTGAACAATTTTGTGCTTTTATAAAATGAGAAAATGTTCTGAAGAGAAATTTGTCTCGCGTTGTCTGCAGATACGAGAGTCTGCAGGAGCCTCTGCAAATCCGGCAGGAGAACCTGTCAGCTGCACTCCTGCTGCAGGAGCTGTTGAGGGACGTGGACGAGGAGCTGTTGTGGCTACACGAAAAGACGCCACTCGCTGCTAGCGAGGAGCTGGGGGACAGCCTCACCGCCGTGCAAAATTACATCAAGAAGCACCAGGTCAGTCTCTGGTGACTGCATGTGTGTGTCTTTCTTTGTGCAACATGTATGCTTTTTTATCATATAATCTGTGTATGTCTTCGAGTCACCTGTGTTTGTGTGTATAACGTGTGTGCGTTTTTGCGTAACCTATGTGTTTTTGTGTAACTTGTGTATATACATATAAGAATAATGTTGTGCTACCTGCACGCACGCGCACGTGTCCATGTCTCGAACATGCGTACATTTACGTCTCCTTCATTTTCCTGTAGTTTGTGTAATTTGTGTATGAACGAATCTTGTATATCCTATGCCTGCTTGTGTGTCTGCAAAACAATGATGGGATTTCAAGTATGTAGTATGTGGGAACAGAAAAGTTCTATCGGAACGCAGTGTTATTTAGTTTGTGTACGAGAGTTGAAAACTCGTGAAGTATACGACTGGTTCAGGTAGCCCTGTTGTCTGACATGGCTGCAGGAGTGTGTAGGGCAGCGTGTTGTACATAAGAGGCCTACAGTCAAGGATTATCATTAAATTAGTTGCATATTGAGAGCAAATATTCACTGAAGAGGATTTAATGTGACGGCGTTGATATCAAAAAGAAACTACTGTTACAAAGAAGCCCTATGTTCGGATATCCCTCAGATGACATTTTTCTTGGATCGCTATGTCTTCATGATACACATTGTGCAAGGACTGATCCTCTGAATCAATGAGAATGTTCCCATCACGGGCATGAGTATATTTTATTTTCATATACATTTTGTAATGAAAAATTTCTCTTGATACGTTTTGTAATGGAAACTTCGCGTTTTATGATGCATACTTTGCATTTTATTGTGTAAATTTCACCGTTTATCATACAAACTTAGCGTTTTAAAATGGAAATTTCGCTTCGATGCGTGTTTTAACGAAACTTTTCCGTTGATGCGATTTGAAATGATAACTTTACCCATATTTCCAGGCTCTGGAGGCAGAGATAGCCTCACACGATCCCGTGATCAGCAGCGTCAGCAGCAGAGCTCAACAGATGGTCCGCTCGGGTCACTTTGCTTCGGAAGATATCAACTCTCGCTCTGACCACCTCACCAAAGCCATGAGCGCCCTCAAAGATGCTGCCAGCGTCCGCAAGCTCCGCCTCATGGATGCCCAGGAAGTGCAGACCGTTAGTACCTCTTTAGTATAGAATTTGTACATAGTTTTTGCAACCATACACCACCTTTTGATATGAAGACAGAATGCCTAGGTATGGTTATGGTATTATTATATGGCTTAGCCACTATGATAATATTAAAAATGTATCTAGGTAGTTGTATTTTGTGAAGAACTTAATCTGTGACATATTTTATGACAGATTTTTGATTAACTTCTTCAATCACAAGTCAAAACTGCTATTTCCTTTGGAAAGATGCATTGACTTTAACGAACAAGCAGTATATGCAGATAATTAAGACGAATTTACTACTTGATAATAATCTAATAATCAAAATTTCACTGATTGCCCTGTCTGCTTTTCTAGTTTTTTTAATAGATTTTTGTGCTTATCTTAACTATGGTCACAATATGCCATGAATCATTGCAGAATAATGCAAGAGGTACGACTTGGAGGCAAAAGTCTTAATGAGCATCGAAATTGATTGTCTCTTTAATTACCTCGGTATTCTTATAAACCTTGTCAGTTGATACTTGAAGCTGAATCTTGATTGTAATTTTTTCAAAAATTCACTGTCCTTACTCGAAAAAAGCAACAGTGTGCATTCTTTGTCACTGACAA
The DNA here is from genome assembly GCA_006783055.1 of Trinorchestia longiramus. Lineage (NCBI taxonomy): Eukaryota > Metazoa > Arthropoda > Malacostraca > Amphipoda > Talitridae > Trinorchestia > Trinorchestia longiramus. The sequence goes on along the minus strand of VCRD01001691.1, from coordinate 43,942 downwards.
CTATACTGGAGTTAAATACACTCAAAACCAAAGCATTCTGTGTTGCTGACCAAAATCTAAATTAATTGAGGTAATTTCTAGTCGTGACCGGTACCGACGACCTTCTTTATTGAATGAAATCAACGTCCTTTTCTAGTTCTACTCTGCGGTAAACGAAGCCCAAGGCTACTTGAGGGAGAAGCGCCCGCTAGTGCTGTCACAGGACTATGGCAAGGATGAGGACTCCACTCAGATCCAGATCAAAAAACTGGAGAGTCTTACCAGGGACATCAAGGGTTTCCACTCGAACATCCAGCAGCTGGATGCCACTGCCACCAAACTTACGGAGCGCGGTCACTTCGACAGCAACAACGTTGCTAAGACAATGGTGTGTTACCTACTGTGGCTGCAGTGACTAAACCAAGAATATAATAATAATAGTGTGCGAACAAGTAGAGAGCACCCGATAACTGAATATAAACCTACAAGTTTTGATATGCCATGCAAAGTTCTCCATTTGCATCCTGGAGTTATTTGCTATCGAGACTGAGACAACAGTGTTCGTACATACTCTGTTCTGCTACTTGTAGCATTGTATTGGGGTTGGTAGTTATCTATTTGCCAAAATAATGGCTAGAGCTACGTTCATATCTTCGAAGCTGCAGCAATACTACAATATATAGTGCAAGTTTTTTCTAATGCAGTGCAAATTGCACTTTAATTGCTAGCTACCATTAGTACTCTCTCTGGTTCATTGGTCTGAAATAGTTGGTGTATAAAGTTTTTGACGTTGGTCGGGAATTGTTGGTGCAGAGGAAAGAAAAGTCTAAAAATTTAACTTATACATTGTGCTTTCAACTTTATACATATGCTTTAAAAATGTACAAGAAATAAAAAAATGATAAATTTCTTGAATGTTATTCGGGGCATTAATGCAGGAGTGTTTTTCCTACTGTCCACCAATGGTTTCCAACTTGAGGAAGTATCATTCTTCAGTTACAGTTAGCTCATATGAATAAAGTGAAAGCCCAGCGTTGGTCATTACCTAAAATTAATATCTGTTACCAGTTCTGTTGAGGTTGTATTATTTTAGTTGTAATATGTGCAGAGTGCCCTGCGGAAGGAGCACTACGAAGTGGAGATGCTGTGTGAGCAACGTGCTCGCCGCCTGCAGCAGAGCGCTCAGCTTTATGCCTACCTCCGTAGGGCAGACCACCTTCTGGAGCAGCTCTCTGAACAGGTCTGTGAGGGTAAACTGCTAAGAGCAGCTCTGAAAATCTGTCAATTGGGGCAAGTATGAAGGGGATCAATCGTTTCTGTAGATTTCCGAACAGTTGTACTTTTAAAGTGAAATTGATTGCTGTGGTAAACGACGAATGTGATAAAAACGAGTAAAAATTTGAGGTCGGTTCAAGTGCGGTCTTTTTTAAGAATTAGTACATAGCCTGTGAGTAGACTAAACTATTTGTCATTAGTAGCTCATTGAACAGGTTTGTTAAACTTTAGGTAACCTGTTAGTAGTTCTCTCTAGAGTTTGAGATAAAGAAGTAAATTATCTTTTCAGAATTTGTCTCTTGGCTGGTCTATGATTCCTGAGTAGATATTTGAACAGTCCTTCGGAATGGATATTTTCTGTTTAGAACAGGTCCATTATGTAAACTTGCTCGTGCATCTAAACTGATACTAGAGCTGTCAAGAAAGACTTCATGAGATCACTCTTATTGTAGCTGCGGTGGTCAAACTAGGAATATAATACGTATGATAATTGTACGCTTTGGTTTGCACAGATGGCGGTAGCTGCCAGTGAGGACTATGGTCGTGACGTGGAGCATGTCGAACTCCTCATCCAGAAGTTTGAGAGCTTTGTCACCTCCCTCACTGCCAACGACGCTAAGGTGGCAGACATCAAGACTGAGGCCGACAAGTTACTGGAAGACAAGCACCCAGAATCGGAAAGGATTTCAGATAAGGTTATAAATGGCACTGCTCCTCTGAAGGCTATTACTCGTATGGTGGAGTACTTTGACTCATCTTGAATCTCCCAAGGTTTCGCCTGGCTTAGCCGAGAGTTGTCACTGTTGTGACCGTCCTTGCTCTGAAGTCGGGTTGAAAAACACCTTTAATGGATGGAAAAATTTGATTCTAATATGTTTCTGAATTAAAAACCAAAATTTGCTAGAATTACAGTGTAGTTATGATTTGTTCGAAATTATCTTGTACGATGTGCTTTTCCTGTTCTTTTGTTTGATGTCATTTGCAGCTTTTTTCATCCTCAACAATCGGAAGCACAAGTTTATTACTCGAGAGTTGTCTAGTTAGTGTTTAATGTTTAGTGCAAGTATTGATATACTTATTGAAGCATTAAGCTTAAATGAGATTATGTAAGTAGAATACTTTCTCTCTTTGAAATCAAATCATTTGGCGAGTGTTTTCAAAAGACATTAAATTTATATTGATTGAGTAGCACTTGTATTTCAAAAAATATCTCATTGTTTGGTCCATTCGACTGCTTTTACACGAGAACTCTGGAGTCAGAGTCGGAGTTCGAATTTTTAGAAATAAAGGTGACGGAGTCGAAGACTTGAATTCCCAACTGTACAGCCTTGCTTAACGCAACACGGACGCTCACTGAACCTGGATCAGATCGAGCTAAATGTTTGGTTTTCTCTCTCAAGGTAATTCTAGAAAAACTGAAAGCTTATGCATTCAATTGTATTTATAGACTCGATACTGGATATAAAAGATAAGTGAGTTCTTGAACGTGCAACGAGTAAAATATTGGTGTATATTTTTCAATATAGAAGGATTTTTACATTCTATGCATATACATTTGCGTTTGTTTATAAATAATTCCTCGCTTTGCCCGTATGTGCTAATGAATAACTAACCTTGCTCTTTCTCCCCCTAGCTGGAGGAGGTGGAGCAGCTATGGGAGGACCTGGGGGAGCTTGCCTCTGCTCGTCAGGAGGCTCTTGCTGGAGCCAAGCAGGTAGGGAAGGAAGGCCTCCTCCTGCTTTAATTTAAGGAATATTTTATTGAGACGATCTTGACATTTTGAGCATCATTTGCAAAAATCCCATTTTACCCTTTGAATGACCTTGGAAATTCTACTTCCCATAATGTTTACTATTGAGATTTGTAAACCGTTTAATTTTGATTTCAGTTACGACACCATCCTGACAACTTTGATACTTATTCCTATTTTCTCTAAAACGTGTGACTATAAAACTTAACACGTTTGTTGCGATTGCCTAGCCGGTGCTAATCTTTACTTTTTAGACATAATCACTAAAAGACTCGGAAAAAATTACAGAACCTAACCTAAGTGACCCACCGGTGGGTCGCATCGCAACAAACGTGTTAAACGACTATCTCCTGATACCGTGTATCACTGCTGAGATCGCTTTTGTTGTGGCTGCAGGGGTTAAACTAGGAATATAATAATAATTATAGTAATAAGAATATTGACATATGATTCAGAAATACAATATGTGCAGAAGTGTGATGTATTATATACCCTATCCAATTTGACCATCGGATATACTGAAATTTTTGTAGATTGCCCCCATTAATGATAGAAATGAGCGTTAATTTGACGTAGATTATACCTGAAGCGACTGTAATTAGTGGTAATTCAACAAATATGATCATAATCGTCAGTAGTGAAAACATTAATCAAGTTCATGAGTGCGACTGTGTGTGTAGCACAGGAGTCTGGAGGTTTTCGCTAAGAAAAATTCTCATGAAACATCAACTGCCTTGGTCTCGCTTGAACTGCATGGAAACATTGTAGGGACTATTATGTTTGTATTATTATAAATGTTGTATGCATTATTATATGTGCATTATTAAAACTATTGTATCTATCATTTAAAAACTTATTGCATGACTGTGAGCAGCTTCATAATATTGCTGCCTGGTTGTAGGCAAGTTTGGTATTGTTAACAGACCATCAATTCATGCAAAATGTATTTGACTAGAATGTGTACGCTTGAGGTAAAATTATTGCGCATGTCTCATGGGTTGTTATTATTATGGTCTTAAAAACGGATTGTTGTTAACGGATATTAGTTCATCATGGACAATTCATTCACCAATTGTGCACAGGTACACGTGTTCGACCGTGATGCGGATGAGACTATCCGCTGGATCGTGGAGAAGGATGCGGCCATCTCGTCTGAGGATTACGGACAGGACCTGGAGACCATCCAGTCTCTCGCCAGGCGCCACCACGGTTTCGAGCGTGACCTGGCTGCCGTCAAGGAGCAGGTAAGTTTTCTGAAGTCTTTGGACATACTGTTCCAATGAAGCCCAAGGCTAATGCAACCGTGGCAGACAGGCTTGGGGGGGTGAAACCAAACTAACTGGGTGGGATTTACAGACAACTACGTAGACAACTGGCTCTCGAAATTGACACACAATGACCTCTCTCTCGGATTGATGGAGGCCTGCAGAGATTTAGACCCGATCCTACAAACTTGATAGTCGTGCGCGGCAAGGGTTAGCCGATGGACGGGTGGAAAGGCGGGGGCATATTTAACGTCGATGGAAGCGTTTTACCTCTCTAGTCAAGCGCAACATCCTGCTGTATTCACCCGTTCAAACGCTATACCTCCATTTACTGAGTGTTCCTGTTGGGACTGCGTGTGTCCGACAATAGGGTTCCCCTCGTTGGGAGTTTTGGTACCGGCTTAGAATGGGAGGTGAAAATAAACTAACGTAACCATGGATATTTATTAAATTCTCAAACTTGAAACTTGAGTCGTTCACTCCCAGCATGATTTAAACTGTGATTTACACTTTTGTAACAAATAAAATCAGTGGAATATATCTGTAACCGACTGATAAGCACAACCAAAGGTTTCTATTACATTTATATTTACTAAATGATTGTTTTGAGCGATTTTAGTGTCATTCAATAAGTTCAAGACTTTTTGTCTCGCTGAAATTAAATCATATGGTTAGAATTTGAAGAATTCAAAAACTCAGGTGAAAGTTAATATACTGGAAGATCAAAAATTATGTATTTGTGTACAACGTTCACTTCTACCTCTAGTTAGAAAACTTTATCAAATTTTTGTATGGATTAATGACCGCCTGATGCTACTTTTCTTCTCATGTATTAAACTAGGCAAACCCTTTGATATCGGGTATCACTGCTGAAATCACTCTTACTGTGGCTGCCAAAGTTCAACCAAAAATTTCATACTAACAAAGATGATATAATTCTTCTGACAGGTGGAGTCGGTGATGGCTGAAGCGGAGCGACTGGCAGAACTCTTCCCCGACGCCAAGGAGCACATCTCCGTGAAGCATATGGAAACAGTGGATGTGTGGGGCGCTTTGCTAGAGCGATCCGCCCTTAGAAAAGACAAACTTTTCCTTAGGGAGAAACTCCAGTCTTACTTTGGAGAACTGGGAGACCTCATGGCTTGGATCGTTGAGATGCGCGCCAAGGTCACGGCTCCAGAATTGCCTAAGGATGTGCCATCTTCTGAAGCCATCATTTCTAGGCACGAGGAATACAAGGCCGAGATAGATAGCCAGGCCGAGACAGTGGCAAAGCTGTCTAACGACGGCAATGCCCTCATCGATCAAGGGCATTTCATGGCTGAAGAAATCGCTGAGAAGGTCGCAGCCCTTCAGGATAATTGGAGCTACCTGCTCGACTGCTGGAAAAAGCGAAATGAGATTTACCAAAGGAATCTCGACCTCAGGGTGGGTGATGTTCTTCTAGAATAACTTTCCTTATTGCGAAAAGAATGATATTGTTTTAAGGAAATTCGTAGTTGTTGCCGGAGAAGTGAAGGTACCAGATTCGGTCGATTTCGACAGCTTCATAGTAAGCGATACCGAACGAACTTCAGAACGTTGAAGCCCTCCTGTTGTAAAAAATCTTGTGAAGGCTTGCAGCAGTAGCAGGGAGAAAGATCTCTGCAGAATATAGACCATCTAATAAAAATAGTAAAGCTGTGAGGAGTTGGGTTGGTTTGCCTATAACTTCTAGTGCACATGTGCAAAATATTCTGAATTTTATTGCATATGTGTCGTTGCACTCGCTTTCATTAATTTACTTTACTGCTAATAGGTTTCTGATTTGACTTATTTGAAGTAAATGTAACAATTAATACTAATAATAATTATTATCATTATTATTATAACAATGCCTTTGGAATTCAAATGGGCATTTCGTAATTACAGATGTTCTTGCGCGATGCGTCTTCAATCGAGGCTTGGATTGAGTCGAGCGAGAGCATCGTGAAGACTGAGGACCTTGGGAAGAGCATTGAGGAGGTGGAGGAGCTTCTCAGGCGCCACAACGACTTCATCAAGACAATCGAAGCGCAGGAGGATAAACTTGACCCCATCAAGCGTCTGACAAGGGTCCGTTTTGATGCATTTATTGTTTATTTGATGTGATTAAGATTCAATTGATGAAATAGAGGTTATCAAGCACCTTACGGGGGTTAATTATGATTTTTTTTAAATTAAGCATATCATTATCGAGCGCCTCGCGTAGCTTCAACATGAGGAATGTTTTTTGTTATAAACATGACATCATCAAATATCTCGCATGGCTTAAGCATTAGAAATTTTTTATTGAGAAATAACAGTGAACTTCTTGTGCAGTTGTTACGTTAACTTGTCTTTTTCAAATTGAGAGGAGCATTGTTTGTTGAATCTGAGTTAGAAGCAAGGAGAAAACACTGTTACATGGCAAATTTTGTGTTTTTCAGATCGAAGCTGACTTTGCCTCGATGAAGGAACAGGAAGAAAACGACCGCCGTGAGGTACAGTCTCGCAAAGAACAGAACCGCATGGAGGCACTCAAGAGGAAGGAGGTGAACCGCATCACGGAAGAGCGAAAGAGGGAGGATGAGACCAGGCGGAGGACACAAGAAATAAAGTTCACCAAAGAAGACATGGAGACTGTCCGCTTGAAGCTCAACGGGGAGTATGGAGACGGAGGACACGGTGCCTACGAAGACGACATGGCCAGGTCCGATCATGTATTTGTGCTTTCAAAGCTTAGATCGTGTTGTTCATTTCTCTGGCGTTTGAATTGAAAGTTTGTGCTAAACACGTTAACCGCAATGTTTTGAACTTTCTTTTTTTCTATTACACGGTATGAGGTTCAAGTTTATTTCTCATGCATGTAACGTATTGCGATAGCAGACATTAGATCATCACGTGTAATGTCAGTGTGATTGGTTACTGATGTGTTCATGAAGTCTTGGAGGTCTGCTGATGAGCAAGAGCCTTTGGTGTTTTTTTATGACTGACTTTCTTACTTCCTTGAGTCTTGCTCATTCTGAAAGTATCTGTAAAGAAAACTTGACTCTCTAACTCTGTATTGCATGTAATTGCAGACAAGTATTTAGTCTACTTAAACGCGCAGTTTGTACAGGGTTTTTACGAAGGAACTTCACGCATTATTGAAAAGCGTGTTGCAGAATTGGGAATTAGGTAATTGGTTTTCTGTGTTGGAGAGTTTAGTCTTGGCTGAGTGATGGAGACATTAGTCTTTTATATTTATATGTAAATAGTGTTGCTAGTAAGGAATATTTTACAGTGTTTGAAGAAATCAGTAGACGGCAGTAGTAGGCAGAATTAGAGGTAGTAATAGTAGTTGAGGGTTGAATGGGTCTTTCGTGGGAAAATAGCTCTAGGTAATATCTCTGTAGCTCTATGAGTGTGACATCACATTTGGTTACCTGTGGTGAGGACACCAGACTGAGAACTCGTAACGCTCACTCCAATTCTCCAATAATGAGAGGAGAGGCCTCAAAGTAAACGAGGCTTGCCGTTTAATACCGTACTTCACTGCTGAGATTACTCTTATTGTGGCTGCAGTAATTAAACTACAAATATGATAATAACAATAATCGGGATATCTCTGTAGATTATAAAAAATAGAGAAAGCCAGTGGGTCAGGAAAGCTTTGGCACTTCTCTAATGACAACTTTCGTTAATTTTTTTCTATGTTGGTAAGATTAGTTTCACGTTTGGTACGGCATGGGGCAATCTAATGTTTTTTTGAGTCACGGGTCTGTTCTCGAATTTTTCGCAGTGCATGCTTGTTAAGAGGCTTATCTATATGATATAACTCATTTTATGCAATCCTCTGAAAGTAAGGGAAAGGGCACAGGCTAGTATAATAAACATCTTTATTCGGTTATCGACGCCTTCGAGCCATTTGGTTGTTCTTCATGTTTTGGTCTGTCTTTCTTTCAGTGGGTTTGCTTTATATCTTCGCCTTTAATGTTCATTTGCTGTCATATATATGTAGTGGGATTTTTTATCTTTAGTTTCATCTTTACTACTTTCACTTAAACTTCAGTGGAGTTTACCAACGGCTTTCAGAGATTACCATTTTCGAAATGGAAAACGATATTATCGATATAGATTTTTGGTAATGTTTTCTTTGATTTTCAATTTTCTATAAAACCTGCATGATGGGAATAGTTACTTAGTTTTCCTAATACAACTTTCTTCCCTGTTCAGTTTGGAAAATTCTGATGATAGTTGTAGTGGTTCTAGATCTTGAACTAACCTGTCTGACAAATATATTTATGGAATGTCGGTATAACTAATATAAGTATTTCACACCTAGCTTTACTCTAGCGTTATTGACTGCATGGCTTAATGGGCTTGATGCCTTTTTTCACACACGGAGGTAGGCAAAATTTTCATACGTAAACGCTGTCATGTTCTTGAGCTCTCTACGTATAGGCTACGTATATAATTTTTGCATGCCTGATGTGCCCCAATGAAATTACCGTTAGTGCCATTTACAAATTTTAGAGGTTTAACACGGGTGTCGAAGAAACGCATGTCTACCATAGAGGTGATGTTTCTGGAACGGAATGTTTTCAGAAGACTAAACTTCACGTAACTTATCGCGTCCTCTTCTTCCTTTCCTTATGAAAAAGGAAAGATCCAGAGGTTAAATTTCGGTGCCATTAATTTTCCCCATTTCTTGTATTGCACCCCTCTTTGAAACTGTCATGTCGGTGGGACGTCGTCTTCTGAAAACCAACCAATGCTTGACACTAAACTAAACTGCTACTTACCTTGAAGTTATTGGAATTATGTACTTACAAACACATAGATCACTAAAGAACACGGACAACATTTTAAAACATTACGAACGCTCACAAACAAGGATAGGATTTGGGAACACCGAAAATGCTCAACGCTGAGCGTCCTCAATAACACTGATAGCACTTGGGAACATTTAGGGCCCTTACTAATAATGAGAGCAATTAAGAAAACATGAAAGCATTTGAAGACAGGAACGCTCACGAGCAGCAATTGTTCAGTGCTACTTTGCCTACCTCTGCGTGTGTTGGGAGAGCTTGTGTGTCGCTCGCATGCCTAAGTTTGGAGTTGCTGTTGCCCCCCCACAGCGTCTCCTCCTGGTCTTCCTACAGTCCCAGCTCCAGCAGGAGGCCCTCTGTCCCCTTCCACCTCCAGCGGGGGGCCTTTTTGTCCCTCCACAGCAAGCGCAGGTAATGAGAAAGGTAGTGCAGGTAATGTGTGCGGTGCTAGAGGTGATTAGTGTAGCGCTCTCTAGTCGGCCCACTTTAGAAGTGGTTAATTCTTTCTTCTGGAGATGTACTGTAATTAAGAAGTAAGCTTCTCATAAATTGTGATGAAAGATAAACAGATTGAAGAATTGTCAACTAGCTACGAGGGAAATTAGAGATTTACAAATTATCAAATAACTTTGTGATAAATAGTTATTTAAAATTCATTGTAAAATTAATGAGCACTTCGTAAATTGTTACTTATGTCTGATTAGGAAAGTTAGCTTAAATATTGTGGCCCATCATGAATTTGTGCATGAAAAATATGTATATTATTTATGAATAATCATGGACATGTGCATTGAACTGTATACTATGATATGCAGATTATTGTACAGTATGATTTCTTAGTCCAGTAGAAGCGATCTCCGATTTGCTATAAATTATCCCGAGAAATCCGATATAATTTCTGTGTAGGACTCGTGAGTTCGATAAAGATACATGAATATATTGATAGTGTGGCTGGTCTAGGTAAATTAGGAATATGGCAGTAATGATGCATGCACCGACAGGCAGTTCAAGCATACACATCGACGTAAGTGCCTGTATTCAGGCATGATTACCTGAGTGAGAATTGTTGACTACTATTGATGGTTGACTATATGCTTTGTATGCAACCAATCATGTTTATAGAACAGTTAGCTCAGCTGCAACTATGAGCTACTCATGTAATGTGTGTGTGAGCTGCATTTGTCCGAGAGACAAATTCGCGTACACCCGTGTATTGTATTTTTTCGCTTGGCTGCAGAGCTACTAAGCTCTCTTATTAGTGTGTGAAACAGAAAATTTCATTTCTTTCCAAACTAAATTGATGACGCAAATGCCAGTTCGAGGAAGTAGGGGAAATGAATCATTTCAATTCGATGTATGCAGGTTGTGTTAGTGTAGTGCGTGTTTGATGAGAGCTGTAAGTTACTGAATTTTAGAACCTTACGGGTCTATTGAGTCTATTTCTATGTTCGATTTCACTGATCTTGGTTCCCTGCAAAATTTGTGACGCTGGATGTTGTGACTTGCATGAGCCTGCATAAAATTGTTTCTTTTAAATGTTGGAGTTGCATGCCTTGTACACTTAGAGACTGCAAGCATGGTTGCATGACGTAACATAAAATATTTTGTTGCTTAGTCCTACTTGTCTTACAATACAGAAGCCCTAACGTCCTCTTGATTTAATAACAATGCTAAGCTCCCTAATGTTCTTCGTTTTGAACTTATAATTATTATTTTATCCTCGAAGTGTTTTTGTTTTTGTTCTTAAGTGTTTCTAATATATGGCCATTCTAGGAATTTTATTACCTCATGTACTTGTGTACACAATTTTTATTTGTAAGGATAAATTTATTTCATATTTTTATATCCCAATTTATAATCGTTAAGACATTAAAGTTTTCGGACTGATGACAGAGCAGAGTAAATATTGTAGCATTATTCACGTCGAAAACGAGCAATATTCATTTACCAATATTTTACCTTCATGTAATATCGAATTTTTGGCTTTCATTCAACCTCAACATAAGGGATAACTGTAGTTCACCTTCGTAAATTCAGCCATAATCGAGATGCAATCAATTTCAATTTTAACATGAAGTCAGACTACTCGAGACCTTGAAATTTGGCTTAGAATTGTTCTTTTCTTACACCATAGCTACCCAAAATTTGCTTTAAACTGCCAAGTTTACTGCCAGAAGTCACGCGAAAGTGCTGGGTGTGGAAGAGTATCCAATTATGTTACTTTCTGCTGAGTTCCGTGACTTGAGCACTGGGAAACTGGCTGTCGTTACTCACCCTGTGGTGAGAAGCGTATACTCGTATGTTGCATACTCGTAGAAATTATACTCATGTCTATAATCCATGTACTTGAGCTGGTGTTCCACCTCACCCTAACTACTCCTTCAGGCTGGAGGGGGAGGACGGAGAGCTGCACAGGTCAGGCTCCTACACCTCCCTCAGTAGCCTCAAGCGGGGTGGCAGCGTCCGCCCTGACCTCTACAAGACTTCTCTTGCCCTGCCTAGGGGCGCCTTTGGTGAGTCGTCCTGCTTAAGGGTGATTATGTTGAGTCCTGCCTTGGGACACCTTGGGAAAGTTGCCTTACCTGAAGACACTTTGTTGAGTTATCTTGAACCTTGACATAATGTATTTCTATTGTTTGCGAAAAGTAAATTTGCCTGGAGGAAATTTTTGTTGACTGTAGGGACTTTATATAAGACTCTGGGATGTACTTGAGTTTTAGTAGTCCTATTTTGAAATGACGGGTAAGTTACGTAAATCTTCTTATATCGTATTGCTCAGTAATTTTTTATATTCAAGATATATCACGCCTTTCACTATTCATGGCCTATATATTTTTTTCATTCGAAGTGTGAAACTGTTTTTTTTATCTTAAGCTTGAGATTAATTTATGTGGTCATAAAACATTTCACATCCTTGAACCGAGATAATTTTTTTATCGAAGGCCTTACATAAATTTTTATCGTGAGCCTCAATTCTTTTTTGTCCAAGGTTTTAGGTTATTTTTTATACAAAGTGTTCATTTTTCTGTCTCAAATCTAAAATTATTTTCTTCTCTTCAAACCTTCTTTCATATCCATGATTTAGGATAATTTTTTATCGTGTGTCTAAATTCATGTGTTTCTACTTCAGACCTTAAATTGTGTTCACTCACCACAGATCTGAAGCGTGCCGAGAGCATGAAGATCGACCCTAATGCTTCAGGCAAGAAACCCAAGCGTACGCCCAGTTTTACGACCCGCCGTCGCACCCAGAGCTTCAGGAAGCACAAGCAGAAGACGGGCGCAGAGGAGCTGGACAACTTGCCTCCCGTTGAGCTACGAGGTTATCTCGAGAGAAAGCAAGAATTGCAGAGTGGCGGCAAGAGGGCGCCAATGAGGAGCTGGAAACCATTCTACACTGGTTAGTGGGACTGATAACATTTTTATCCAAGCCAGAGAGCATTTATTTATGTAGACTTGAGGCCTCTATGGGATCATGAGATGAAAAACTTTCTAAACTGGTTAGTGGGACTGCTTCCACAGAGGGCGGAAGGCCAAGCATTTCCATACTGGTTTGTAGTGCAGAAAAATATCGCATCATTTCTCCATGAACAATACGATGAGATCTTTCTCGGTCGTCCGGTTCTCATTGTGTTTTGCAGCTCTCAATGCTTATCTATTTTGTAAAGTCTTGTTGTTTAAGAAATTAGACTTGGAACGATGCTGGGCTTCCTATTCTTCCTGTTATGTATTAATTTTAACGCTCGATGGTAGTGCTCCGCTTGACCATAAGCGAACAAAACTGAAATTTACACTACGAAGGGGAAGTGATATTTGGCTACCCGTGGTGAGAACTCTGATACCTATCCCTGTTTTTCAATGATCAGAGGCCTTAACATCATACGAGGCTTTCCCTACCGTGCATCACTTCTGACATCGCTCCTATTGTGACTGTAGTGGTCACACCAGGAATATAATAGTGTTCCTTCTGGTCGAAAACTATTGGTGCGTATTTGGTAAAACATTCCGGTATAATTACTGCGGAAACATTTGAGGAATTAATTTTTTATGTATGTCTTATTCCCTTTTTTAAAACATAATGTATACCGTTAAAAGTAAAATGTGGGAGTTAAATTTTTATATTTATTTCGCTCTGCGCCAAATGTTTCCGAAAAATGTCCTAAGTTGTATGCACCAACTGTTTCAAACCAACGTCAAAAGTTGTATGCACCAGTTGTTTCCGACCTAAAGAGTACAATTCATAATTAACTTATTTATAAGTATAGACTTTAATAATTGGTTGTGTGGTCAGTGCTGTGCGGGCAGCTGATGTGCTTCTTCAAGGAAGAGGAGGATTTTGTTACCCAAAAAGCGGCATCTCCCCCCATCAGCATCATGCACGCCTCCGTCAAGCCTGCCACCGACTACACCAAGAAGAAGAACGTCTTCAGGTTTGTCCTGCTTCAGTGCTGTCATGGACTCTCTGGTTCTGTACATATATACATGACGTGGAACTCCCGTTCACCTGATCTGCTTCCAAGGAAACTTGAACGATTCTCTCAATGTATTTTATTGCTAGTTAAAATGGCACATAATACAGTATAGTACAGCGTAACCTTCTTGTAATATTCATGAATCTGAAATGCTTTTATATTTAGCTGTTACCGTTATGTTTTCTTTGAAGCCGTTGCATTGTTCAAACTGTTGTAGATACATGAGTAGTATATTTGTCACAGTCTTACATAGCTTCGGGTGATGTTGATGAGTTTGAAGGAGCATAGTGTTTATGTAAATGTAGGTGACCTGAGTATGATTATATTTTCGACTCTGTATGAAACTGTCATGCATTTTGTTAAATGTATCATAGCGATGGTGTAGTACGCTCTGATTTAGCTGGACGTAGAAATACGTTAGATCGTGATTGTTGAAACTCGAGTAGAAAATGCTGTAAGGTTTGCGCTTGTTGAATAGGCCTTCTAATAATATCTATATTGACATCTGAGGGTGTGATGTGCACATTGTTGGGTGTGCCTCGCTTATCTTATGGTTAGACCAGAATTTGTTCTGATGCGTGTACCTCTGAGAAATGCGATAGATTCGCCAAAAATTTCGTCCAGTTTTTGTTTATTGATCTCAAGTTCTCTTTAAAAACCGAACGGAGTTTTTAGCAAACATATGCTTTGCATGAAATTATCTAGCATTTAATTTCTGTCTTATTTAGAATTTGTTGTCGTCGTGTGGTGCTTTCTGGGTATCCAGTTAGTGTTTTCTTCAGTCATTTCATTGGGAGTTGGAGTTGACAGAAGCTTTTAGAACTTTTTTAGAAGTTGGAAGTAAGTTTTTGCGAGTTAATTAGTAGTTGAAACTGAGTTGTTGCCTTACTACAGACTGGTGACACGTGACAACGCCGAGTACCTCTTCGAGGCGGAGTCTGAGAGCCTCATGCAAGACTGGGTCAACAAAATCGCTTTCCACGCCACGCTCCCGCCCTCCAAACAGCTTCTCTCTTACGACGATCACAAGGTAAGCAGCAGGACGACAAAGCTGGAGATTGCCAAGTCACTAATGCTGTTGAATTAAAGAAAATTTTCATTTCTTATAAATGTATAAAATTGCAGAAATGAGTAGTGATTCAAATTAATACGATAATGAAATACAGGTCGTGGTTCTTGGGGGATCAGTGGAAGTGGATTTTTGGTTCAATTTTGTCCGATATTCTTTCAAATTGGAATATCCTTCGAAAATAGGTAATTATTATTCATTTGTTTTGTTATTTTTTATCAATGGCACCGTTTCAACTCATATGAAATGACTCTGGTGCGCACTGTCATCTAACCTAGCAGCACAGTTGAGGGATGTTAAAGAGGAATGTACACATATAAGGAAATGAAGAAGTGTGTGAAAAGGATAAAAATTAGTTTGATTAGTGTTTCTGAGCATTGTAATCTCCGTCAGTAATAGAAAATGCAATGGTTTTACTGAGATAAAAAAGAAGTTGCAGGTTTGTACTTCGAAGCCGAATGCTATTTTTCGTGCGTTACCGTTGTCGAAGAGGGCGGAGCGAGGAGAATAGATGGCTTCTCTATTTGAATAGAACCGTCTTCTCGTACTATATACCAGTTTGCGCTGGCTGCATGACACTGAACGTAGCATACACATAAATATTAGGCGCTTCATAGCACGTAGCACTCATTACTTAGGAAAGTATCAGAGGGTGGGTATGAGAGAAATAGGTATCAGCCTCATAGGGTGTAGTATTTACTGAAGGAAGCGCTATCAGAAGGTGGGTATTTGGTGCATAGTGGATGCATCTGTGTAGAAATCGTGGCATCAGGTAAGATCGTTTGCTGATCTCGATGTAATGTATCTTATACCTGCTTTATTGCATTCCGATGCGTTTGATGTGCTTAAGTTCACATGTTTGTACTTCTTCATTCAAACAATTTAGATTATTCCGTAGTTTACTGGCTTTTGTGTGGACAACCAACGTTTAAGCTCTAATTCGTGAATGTTTGCTTCCTGTACAATATCATGCTAGTGTGCCATCTCCGGGGTAGATCAGAGCTGGCGTCCGACCGATGGTAATGCAGAAGTGCTCTCAGTGCTCTTGATCGAATTAATCGCGGCCAGTATTTTTTTGCTTGAAAGAATGATTTATTCCTAGTTTTAGGTTTCAGTTTATTATTTCCCTTAGCGGTTATTAAATATGAGGACTCTTAAATCACCATGTAAATAGTGTTTCTCAAGTTGACTTGTTTCACACATTGTCCAAGTTTTTGCTCCAGTTCTTTAATTATTCAGTTATGCTCCAACTCCTTGATTATCCAGTAATACTCCAGCAATTTTGACTAGCCAGTCATGCTCCAGCTTCTTCATTGTTCAGTTGTGCTCCAGCTCCTTAAATATTCTCTTATATTTTTGTGTCATGCTGTATCTCCGTAGGTAAATAATGCCATCAGTTGTGCCCATATACCCAATGCTTTTTAATTATTTCAACTGTTTTTCTGTTAGTTGCTTCCGTGTGCATACTCTTCTTTAAATGTGATCCTCCGTAGCCGTATTCCTTGTTAATTGTGAGCCTCTGGGCACGTACTCTTTAAATGTGAGCCTGCACATGCCCCTCTTTAAATGTAAGCGTTCTCTTATGCTCTCTCTTCGTTGTTTTTTTGTGGCCGAATTCTTCTATTCAATTCTGTGTAGCAGTGCTTCAAATTTTTACCATAGATATTTACCCATGAGACGAGGCTGTTGGTTTACTCATTAGACTCTTAGGCTTCGGTGAGCCAGAGTAGTATGGATGATGTCCAGTGATCGTTGTTTTGTTTAATATACCAACGTCGTGAGGTCGACAACTGCCCAGCAGCTGCTGAGCTGCAAGTCTATTTCCTTTACCAGATAAGTGCAAATTTTCTAAGAATGTACCAAAACCGACATAATTTCATTCAGCCGTAAAGTTAGACTGGACTTTGTATCCGTTTTTTAAGCGCATTTATTTGCTTTTGGTGGAGTTATCTTGCTTTGTTTTAAAGGTCGGAAATTTGATGTGTTTATCCTGGCGACGTCGTTGATTTTGAATGCAATTTACCCATCGATAAAGCAAGCGCTGATTGCGTCGCTGAACTGAAAGTCCAACGCGCATTCTACTTAATCGGATCTCATTTATGGACACGATGTCAACAACTTATGTTGTTTATTACAAGCCGTAATCAGTCTCAATTGTGGGTGTATAACAACTTGAAATACATGGTATCGTTTACTAATGATTGTGGTGACTCTGTGTATAAGTTACTCCTGAAGTACTGCTTCTTATTCAATCACCATCACTTCTTGAGTGCTCAGAAGGTCTATCATAGACCTTCGAAACGAGTGGTGAGAGCTTATATCACCCACCCAATTTTCTGGGTTGTCTTCTTCACACGTGCCGCATTTCACGTTTTTCTTACCTGACACTCACTGCCGCACCAGGACTCAGGTAATACCGACAGTTCCCCTCGACACTACGTCAGCACCGTCGTCACCATCGGAGGCGAGGGGTTATCCATCGCTGACCAGCACAATGTGTCCTGGGACTCGAACAACTCAGGCCGGTCGACGCCGTCTCTGCAGCGCCGGCAAGAAGACACTGTAGACATCAATAGACCTGTGTCTCAGTCTTTAGATAATCCGCTCTATGCTAACCTCGACCATGTGAGTCAGAGTCGACAGCGTCTGTAGCAATATGTCGGCCATAGTGGACGATGTTAAATCAACTTGTGTTGTTGATTTCTGTATCTCATCGTATAGAGATTTTTTATAGTGTCGGTATGGTCCAGACTTGGAAGCCTGTGTATTTTTACTTTCAATTTCAAACACTTTAGAAAATTCAGGATCCATTCTTACGACATTACCAATGTACTGTATAGAACAGTAAATATAAGAAATCATTGTTTGAACTTTCATTGTCGTAAAAATGATTTATTATTTGCTTCTGTTCATACTGCCAAATACTCTGCTTCGCATATCGTGTTGTTCATACTGGCGAAAGTATCATGTGTGACATAATCGGTTTCATGCACGTACGTGTCAGTCATTCATCAGCGTGAGAACACTAGTGATTGCTACTGGTATGACTTTTATTCATTGGTGCATATTTTAGTTCGTGTTTGTGTTTCTACAATATGGTTTGTTTGCTTATAGAAATGGCTGCTGACTTTGCATGCAGTTGATTGTGGTTTTTTGTTTAAACCGTGAGATTTGTTAGCAGCTGCCACTACATGTACTTGTGTGTCCTATGTTGTGGTCGTTTTCTTTTGAAGACGTTGAACGAATGTCTTTAGGGTATATTTAAGATGTGCTTTATATTTGCAGGTCCCTCCAATGGCAGAAAATGGCGTAAGCAAGCCCCCCGTACCCCCAAGACAAGCGGTGCCCCCGGCTGGGAGCGTCACTAGCTCTGATGACGGCCCCATCTACCAAAACAGAATTTCAGTTGTGCCCAGTTACGGTGAGCAGCAGGGCTTGTATTCTCCATGTTAGATTCAAGTGTCTGTCTTGGAAGCATAGACTCAAGATAAAACTAAATATGGTCATCGGTGGGAGCAGTTTTTTAACTTGTTGCTTGTGATTCTATTATTGAGAAATATTTGGCTTTTTTTAAAGTAACAAGAGGTTCCTGAGGTTAAGTAGTTTTCACATCAAACAATAGAGTAGAAATACTTGATTACTTGCAAATGAATGAGTTTTGTGGGCTGAAAATGAGTTGTTTATTTGTTAGAGCGTTGTTTATGAGAAACCTTGGTGAAGGAATATATCTCGATGTTTTTCCCTCATCCTATAGAAGGTAGGTGAAGATGAGCATCATTTCGTAATTCTGCTACACCGACTGATAGTCATAGTAACTTGGCTGATGCCTCCATTAAATATTACTCTTCCTCCTTTCATCTTATCTCACTCCTGCCTGTGCTTGGTATACCCGTACGTGATTGAAGTACCTGTGTGTGATTGAGGTTCAGGTGCCCATGTATGATTGAAGTTGAGGTCCTATGCGTGACTGAAGTGTCCTATGCGTGACTGAAGGTTCAGGGGCCTGTATGTGATTGAGGTTTTGCCTTTTTTTAAATAGCTTAGTTTCAAGTTTTTCATGCTTGCTATCTAGGACAACTACGAATTAATGTATTGTATGACTCGTTTCTTGACAGAGGCATCATCCCAGCAACAGCAGCAGGCACCTAGAGGCAGTCGCCACAGCTACCACGCAAACGGCGTCAGAAGAGGTAGTGCTGACAACGTCTATCCTGACGGTAAGTTTCCGTCACGCTCTTTGTTAACGTCCTTTTGTGCGTGTTAGGTGAACGTTCATCATACATGTATTTGTGTCTTGACTTCGTTTGGAGTTACACTCATGCTGGTATGAACGCTTTTTAATGTTGTGCTTTGAGCTTCCGTAGATCTTGCGAACCGTTTTTCTTGCACTTGCGATGGCTGACCACCAAATGCAGCAACTAGCATAGACACTGTAGCTCATTCCAGTTAGCACTGAATATGTGACAAGATCTCAAAATCATGTCTCCATTTAACAGGCGTGATAAAATGTGTTAAACTTTCTTAAGGTCCTTAAAAAATCGTCCTGTTTAAAAACGATTTAATAACATTCTTGCACTGGTCCTACTGTAGAATACTAAAAAATTATAAAATTGCATTCATGCACTGGTGCTGTAGTAGAATACTACATTTTTTAAACGATTAGTTTAATGCAACGGACTTTTAAGATGCAGTTTCTAAGAGATTTTTGTTGATACTCTGCTTAAAGAACATTGTTGTGTGATGTTCTCCCAACCCTGCCTGTTTTCGTTACCCCTCGCACGTTACAATCACAGCCTTCCGTCGTGCGTCCTTTGGTCTGCTTCTAACATTTCAATATTTCTAAAGGAATCCTACTATTTCTGTTGAAGTGGCAGTTATTCAACCATAAATCCTCCATGTGTTATTAGATACGGTATTTATTCAGCATCTAAATTACTGGTTCGAACCATGCTAAGATCTTCCGACAAGAAACACTCGAATTTGTGTTCTGTACCACAGGAAAGCCACTGCAAAGTGATGGACTTCAGGATGCAATCATAATTCCAAATCATATTAAATGTATTCTGCTGCCCGTTTTCTCAAATACTTGTGCTCAACAGTCATAAAAAAGTAGAAAAAATTATGGCCAGTATCTATTGCCGTTTGCAAGCACGGCGGATCATATTTAACTGAGATGGAATTTCAAATTCAGCCAAGTGTTATCAGTGGTCAACCAGGTTATAATTAGCAAGAGATTTTAATAGGATAGTTCAGCAACTATCAGTACATTATTTTTAATAGGATATTCAGTAACGATCAGTAAAATATTTTTCATCGAATATTCAGCGTTGATCGTTACTCAGAATGAGTATGCCAGTGTCTATATAATTAATTTCAACGAAGACAGACACGACGGACGGCAGTGATTTGAATCCCCGTACATATGTAAGTTAGTTTGTTATCAGTTGTTTTTGTTTATGTCATCTTTGCACCTCAAATGTTGCTCCCTTTTGTGCGCCGTTTTCTGCTTGTGAACGTTCAGTTACGTGCATTCTGATAGTGCAATGATGCAAGAATCTTGCGTGTAGCGTTAGATTGCTGGAACACTTTCTTCTTTGCAATAAACCTCTCTTTTTCATGAAAAGATTTTTATTGATGTTTCATCTTAATTTTCTGTCATTCAGAAGTAATCTTTTTTTTTGCATTTTTCTGCTTTGTCTTCTTCATTTCCATATTGTCATCTTTGCGAAATCCGTTTCATTCGTTTATAAAACCTTCATCTCTAGATATATAATTACCTTATTAGAAAAGACTAGATTGTATGATCCAGCTTCGAGCTCAGTGAGCTGTAGCGTGCCATTAAATGTGTTTACCTTTTCTAACAAACCCAAAAGTCATGGTCTGAATGTGGCCAAGTGATTATAAAACTTGCTCATAAACCTAGACAGCGTCAGCGACGACTTGCGTCGTTTTAAAATTAAAGTTAGGCTTCATCTGAACATAATTCAGGTTCTTGAGAAAGTGATGGTTGCGGAGTGGGATATTTAGATGTATTTCAGGTCAATAATCTGCCACGAGCTTGGGCTAAAACGGGTCGTGGAAGGAGAACTCTATAAAAAAGGGGCGTTTCACAGAAGGATTGCACTCGCTCAAGTGACGCTTAAAAATTATATTAATAAATAAATATAAAGTTGCTCTGGTATTCAGTTAATGCAACTGACGGGAATAACAAAGTCTTGGGCTAGTGTGAGACGCTCGAAAGACTGTCGACCCTCATAAAGATGACGTCTCGAGAAATGAAACAATTAAACAAAATATACCAGCACAATGGTACCCTCATCACCTGATGTTGAATGTTTTCACGGAAGAACGTTCCTGCAATCATTACGACTCGAATGACTGGAATGGCAAGCTTCAAAATTTAGATAATTCAACTTGATTAAAAATTTTCTACGTCTCTTATTTTCAAAAGCAAATATGCTTGCCGGAGGATTTTGCCTCTCCTGCTATGTGATTTGATTGATCGGCTTCTCTTTTTCAATCTTTTGTAGCTTGAGATTTTGTTCAGACTTGCGTGTGTTCACTAACTTTTCAATTACCGTGTTTTTGCTTCTCACTGGTCCTGCCTTCGATGCCGGTCTGCGAACCACGGCGTCACGTTTTGCTTTGTACTACACCTGAGTACTTCACCATACACTGAACTGCACTGTGCTGTATTACATGCACACTTACATGCATCTCAAATACATAAGATCATCGTATTGCATTTCACCCTTCCCGCTATGTCATTATTGTATCTGCTTTGTTTTTACACTCATATGTCACATTCATCACACCCATGTGTTTCTCTGTACCTCATTTCTATTACATTTGTCGATTTAATTTTCCTTGGCAAATCCCTTATCCCATGTGGATGTTATCATCACAACGTGGGTAACCACAATTCACTTTGATACTCCTACTAACGGTATGGTTACAAATTGCATCAATCCATGTGGGTAAAATAATCCTGTTCATTGATATTGTCATCTACATGTGGTACCTAACCCCAAACCAAAGTTTGACATTTCCAATTATCCCTCATGAGTTGGTTCCTGGAGCGATATTTTTTTAATTGTTGGTATGGTTGCGAATTTGGTTTGGTCTACCTCTCTCCCACTTCCTCCCTCTTCCCCTCCCCCTCTCCGCTTGAGATAAACAAACCTTGTGTCATGTCCCATAATCGCCCCAAAAATGGGTTTATGTTGGATTCCATGCCACCCTTTTTCTAAATTTGATACCGCCTGACTTTTACTATAACTGCTCAACGAATTTTTGGTTGAAATACTCTACTTGAATCATGTGTGCGTTCCATTGGCTCTATTACTGGCGGTTGTGTCGTGTGTCTGCGTCTTACTTGCCCACCTACAGAGGTAGACCATCGCTCTAGTGGTGGTATAAAGGGAGGTGCGCCAGTAAGTCAGCGGGGGTTAAACTACTCGAACTCATACCAACATGGTTGGGCCCCCCAACAATCCCCTTCTTATGTACCCCCTCCCGTGCAACCCCGCCTCAATCCAGGTCCCCATCCTCAATCTCCACACTACGTGAACCATACCGCGGAGTACCAGAAGCATCAATACCATCAGTCCCCACCAGTCTCTCCCAGCAAAACCCTCCATCATCTTTACTACCAACCACCTCAACAACAACAACAACAACAACAACAACAGTCTCGCTATCAGTCTTACCAATATCAACAACCATTGAGACACGATGGTGGTCAATTCCAACATCATCAGCAGCAACAGCAACAATATTACCAATCGTCCAGTCGGACCCTCTCTACAGAAGGCGAACACGTGGCGCAAGTGACCAGAGTCTCACAGCATCACTACAAGGGTTAGTGGTATGACTCCTGGTCTGGGTCACTTACCTAGAGCTGGTGTCTTCTGTGTAGTCCATCCGTGACAAAAATGATCTATTCCTGACGTTAGTAGTCCACTTTGGCCAAACTAATTTACTCTGAATTGAATTTATCATGTGACTGAAATCAAACTACCTTGACCAAAACATTCTATCCACTGATGACCAAACGATATCTATCTTCCCTTGACTAAATCTACTTTTGGCAAGAAGGCTTTTATTGACAGAGGTAGACAACTATTGAATGAATTGATGTAATTACGATCCAAGTAATCTAATCTCGACCGAAATTGATTAGCAGCTAACAGATACTTTTATTAACCGCCTACACTCGCCTTCCGAACTCTGTTTCTGAACAATCATCAGAAAGACAAATGCCTCCACCACAGCCTTCTAAAGAAACTTAGCGTATTTCCCAAAGCAGTATGTTCCGACTGGGACCACCTCACCAACAATCTCCATTTTCCTCCTTCTGTTTCTTTATTTTCCTAATACATAACTGGAGCGTGATTACGAGGCGTTTCCTACTTGTGCGGTGGCCCAGCGTATTTCAAAAATCCACTGCTCTTGCAACCAATCTTCCCCACCAACGTGACTTGTTCTTCGTTCTATTTCTAATACCCGAACATTTTTTGTACAGAGTTAGGTCACGGCTCTTCGCCTTGCGGCGGAAACTGAGTTAACTTTAAACAAACATTAAACAGTTAACAGACATTTGAACCGACACTAAACTGATGACTATACTGCCATCAATTAATTAGTTACTTCTGAAGGAATTTTTTTCAGACATGAGGACAAATTTTGACTGTTAAATAAACTGAAACATTTTTCGCAGGACTTGTGACGCAAGACACAATATAGACACGCTTGACGCTGTAGGAGCTCGAATTATTCACCCCTAAACCCGAATACTTCATTTCATTTAACTCCAATGAGTAAAAAGTGAACCTTGCATGCCTAGACAATTTATTCTGACGAATGTCAGTGTAAGTTTTTTGAATAAAATTAAATTTGATGCAGTATTCGAGTTCCCTCGTGTGAGAGTTCTTAATTAGTCAGACATTGGGAACGAAGCATCACACCTTCGTCTGGAGCAGGTGGATTTTAAGTTAAGTGAACTAATCTTGTAAATTAAGGTGGAAAGTTTTTGTTTGTATGAGATTTGAGTGCAGCACACTGCGTGGTTATTGTTGCTTCTGCTTCGTAGAGATTTTTATTTTCTTTAAGTGTACCTACATTTGCTTGCCCTTCGCTTTCTTGCATCTTGCTTGCAACAAACTTTTCATTGTGTGTAGTAGGCGTTCTTTCTCAGATGCCACCAAAGTGAAAGTTTTCTTGATGTTGTGGGAATAATTAAGTTAATTACATAATCTAAGAGATCATATTATTTATTGAAGAATATAATGAGAAATACATCGTCAACATGTTTTCGAGGTTACAAAATCTTAAATGATGAGTAAATCCTTAAGATTTTTAGCCACAACTATAGACTATCGTTGAAACTGTATTCTATCACTCGTACTTCAACTTTCATCGTCAGCCTTAGTAGTGCTCTGAAGTCAACAGTGTTCAGTAATACACTGACGTCACTGTCGATTTTCAGGAGAATGTGAAGAGTACTGTCTTCCAGAGTCAGGTATGAGTATTGTGTCAGCGTCTTTGGAGCGACGTTCTAAAAATATCTATTTTCGTTATCATATACTTGGGAAATTGAATTCTTTAGAGTTTAGAGATATTGTAAAATGTTTGTGATAAAGTGTGTTGTGGGCTTATGGTTGAGAAGGTGGTTGCGTGTTGTGCGTTATTTCTAGTCTTTTCGCTCCCTCTTGCAGCAACAACGTTATAATCTACACTACAGTGAAAAAATGGCCGGGGTTAGTGTTGACTTACAAAGAAAATTTTATTTTCTGCTGCTTTACTTGAGTTCTGTAAAACGCAACGCTCGCGGTGACATTCAGACGCTTTCACAATTGTTGTTCTTAGATCGTGATTTTAAATGAACCAATACATCTTGAAAAACTATACATTAAAAGTAATTAATTTTAGTCTCATATTGTAAGTATTCCTTCAAATTCGAACGCTTCATGCATATCAGATGGGTGATATTTTGCTATATGTTCCGTCTCGTCAAAAATATTTTATTCCATATAGGATTTTGTGTAGAGTAGGCTTAGCGGTAGGGGAATTGGAAACCTTTTCTCTGAATGAACTTTCTTATGATCAGCTTTTTATTGTATTTAATTTAGTAAATATTTCATGTCGTACCCATTTATCTATGTCGATAAAATACGTTGCACTGTTTGTGATGTGCAAGCAGTCGTCTCCACACCTCGTAATAACGTAGAAGTCATCATTAATCAGAAGTGAAACACATCTTTCCGTCACTCTTAGAAGTAATCTCTTTGCTACCATAACGTATACCGGATATTGGTACTCGCTGTGCAGGTACTACTATTGGTTTTTATTCTAATAGTATTTGTACACCAGGTACCTCTGTTCGAGTTTCTACTACGGTTACGTCGCATAACATTTTTAGTTCTGTAGCCTCTGTGAACTGTTCTTAAATTCTGTGAATTTAAGACCCATCGCTTTGCGCTCGATAGTTGTCATTCATTTCTCCCTCAAATAATAAGACTGTTCATGTACTCGAAATAATTTGGTGGCACCAGAGAAATCTGATCTTCTCACTTTATTGCCTTCTTACAAGTGTAAATTGTAGGTTATATTTGTGTATGCTGCACAGTCGCCCTAACACAAGTTAAATTTTATAATATTTAAATTCAGAAACATTGTAAATAATGATGAAACACGATGATTCTTTTATTAGGGAAAATTGTACGTGTCCAGTAAGAAGTATTATTTTGTATTGTTGATGGGACCGAACAAAGGTTACATACTTTATTCACTAATCTTGAACAGAACTGAGTACAGAAACTGAGTGATGATTATTTTGGCTTATACACAAAATGCATTGGTGTGAAACTTGGAGAATTTGGTAGCAATACATATACTGTATTGAATTAAAATTATACATACTAACCGTAACCGCATTCGTTTACAACTACGGCTGGTAAAAATGAGTTTACGCTACAGCTGCTTACGTGTCAAGTATTGGGTTTTTGCTCATAAGTCATTTGACGTAGGAACGTCAATGATTTCATCGACTGCTCTAATTATATATTTTTTATGGCATAGGAGCATCATTGGATGGGGCAGACGGAGTACCAGGCTCTCGACAGGTGAGCTTCATGAGCTTCATTTTATTTAAGATCTTGTATAAACTTTATTCTATACATTTTATTCCTTTAAATGTTGCCACAGTTACAGGTGTTACTTTTACCCTAGCCGGTTTAATCTTTTTAATACTGCAACATTTTTAATGTTAATCTTACCTTGGATATTTTAATTCTATTTATACTGCCACATTTGTAGCAACCTCAGTAAACAGAGGCTCTATAATCGGTACTCTAGTATTTTATACTAGAATAATTTGTGTTTTGAAAAAATCATGTAATTTTAGTAGGCACTGTTCTGGAATCACATACAAATAACATTTAAATAATTAGGCACTGTTCTGGTACCACATAAAATAACGAATAGCAGTGTTCTCTATTCTAGTTTTTGAAAGGTAAGTTATTCAGGAATTTGAATGCAAAGAGTCAGGCTGACTGTACTTTTGAGCAATTTTCTGTATAATCAAGAGAAATTCTACTCTTGAAAATTTACCTATGTCTCAATTCTACGAATTTTGATGGTTTTAAACTGTACAAGTAATTTGACTACTTCAAAGTGATAAATTGTTGCAAAGGGACTAAATAAATGAAAAAATGAATTAATTGCTCACACTACACTCACAGCTCTCCTCGTCAACGTGGATTGGTTGCTCATGTTTTGGCTGTAGTGACAGCACTCTTGCATAGGAGATTCCGTTCGCTATTGTAGCGTCGTAACGAAACTCACGCTCTATTACTCGTGATATACTAAGTGCTACCAAATACTCCTTAGTAATGTGCTACAAAACTATGTCTTTTGACTTATTGCTGATTGATCTTGAATTTACTACTCAAGATCTAAAACTATTTTGGATTAAAAAATGAATTATATGAAGCTTTCAGGATGCACTCATTGAATAAAAAATTGCTATAAAAATCATATCCACCTCAAGCACTCCAGCTCCTCATCTATAGACTTATTGCCCGAAATCAAATACGCTGGAATTTAGTTTTCTATTTAATTTGGATCAAATAATAAGTCTCTTAAATTGATAGCACTTTGGTTAAGTATCGATAGAAATGCCAATTGAATCATAATCCACTAATTAAAAATGTAGATCGTGTTTCTGATACGGCCTATTTTATTTAACATCTTGATTAGAGTAAAAAACTTTTGAAATGAGTAGAAATATATTGGCGTACGTGCCTTCTCGCCCTTGGAGAAAATGGCCCAGCTGTGTCGTTGACACACGAATTTTCGTGCAGCCAATCAGCGCCCTGGAGAGACGGTCGACTAATACGCTGCCAGCAGCAGGAGCAGGCGGGTCTAGCGCCCCGCAGAGACACTCTGCCATGCCGGCATTTGACCTGCAAACGACAGGGCGTCCCACTCCTGTAGAGGAGGACAGCGATGCTAGCGGGGACCCTGGCAAAGATAAAGGGCGTCACAGATCAGTGTTCCGCATCTTTAATCGTAAAAAAGGAGCCCAGGTGTAAATTAGTTTTGCGTTAGCCTTTGGAATTCATTGAGCATTCTTTAGCCTGGATATCGAATCCAATGATTTGAGTTTGACCTTTATCGGTAGGGGAAATTCTTCACCGATAATGATCTAAATCCGTAGTTTCCCCATCCTGATTTTTGATAGAATCAATCAGCGAAGGTTCGTAACCTGGCTACAAATGGTGTACGTAAATTACGAAGTACGTGTCGGCCAAAATTTTAATTAACTTCATGCATTTTTGTGTCTGGTGACACCTACCCAAACCATTGAGCAGCGAGCCAACAATCTTAGGGATTGTAAGAGTAAAATCAATCGCTGAATAAAGCTTGTTGGACCGGGAAATTTGGTAATGCGGTGGTGATGGTGACCAGAGAGTTTGCTGGACCACAACCTTGTAGCAGCTCTTATTGTCTTCAGAGTGCAGGATTTTCGCTATTTATTCAGAGTTATTCTTTCAAAATGAGGCGATGGATTAAACTCTGAATAAACTTAAGAGTTTGTAGATTAATTCTAAGGAATTGGTCTAGGAGCAAAACGTGTTAAATTTTAGGGCGAAAACTTTTTTTTGTACATTTGAAGTACAGCAACGTTCTTCCTGTACAGTGAGTTATTTGCTCGCCAGGACTAGCAAGATTCAAAAAGGTAGCTACTGTAAACAGGTTAGTGTGCTTCTTCTTTCAGTTGATGTAAGTTATTCCTTGTAGAATATTTATCTGTGAACTATACCTCATAACGGATGTAAACTTACGTCGTTTGAAATGTTTTGTTTAGAATCTTCAATTTAAAAAGTTGCTCCATAAATTATATCTTGAATTCTATTCTTCATACCTCTGCATGATAATTATCGAATACTTACGCTCTGTTGAGCTTAATTCCTAGTGTTTCTATGTTTCTCCTCTGAGTATTTTTTCTTGATTGAGCTGTAATTGAGGAGCTGTCCAATTACATGTCATAATGCAGTGTACAACATTCTGTTAACTGTTTGATTCCTTTCGCAAGTACTCGCACTCCAGTAGAGGTGTTTGACATCCTCTGGTTCCAAAGTCTGCTTCTCGTGTCAATTCTTGTCTAATATGGAGATGACAGGGTAGAATAAATTTATACTCTTTTGATGGTATAATTTTAGGTATTGAATTTTTAGTGCTCGTAGAAATGCTCTAGTGCCTCCGACATCGTGCCTTCTGTAGCTAGAGTATTCACATATATCGGTCTCTTTGTCACAAAGAATTTGATATCTACGGATTTGTGCCTTGTATAAGTGCCCGGAATAGGAAAATAGCTCACTTAGTTTTCTACTTGACGAATGCATGTAGACCGACTTTATATCGTATTGCTGATGGTTGCTATGATTTGGAGATCGTCTTTATTTGTAGGTTTCTATCAAGTAAAAGACTTTCTTGAATTCAGATGAGCTGTTCTAATATTTATGTAGTTCAGCTATTACGGCCAATTTTCGAGTGTTCGTTATCTATTTTTCATAGTTAAGGCTCTCTCCTTCAGAAATATATACGTTAAAAATCGGTAGTTGAAATTGTTTGTCAACGGTAATAATTTTTTCAAAGCGGCTTGTTGAACCTCAATACTTCAAGAGAATGTTCTCACTTGTAAGCATAGAAATATAATATTGAATTTAAAAAAAAAGTATTACGATCATTAAAGCCATCGAGTCGACGTCCGACTAAAATGCAAGTTTTTTTAATATTCTCCCCTGTGTCAGTAATTGTGGTTGCATGGATGTTTTTCGTGCCTTAAAAAGACGCTTTGTAGGAAGAAAGCGGTCACTATCAGACCAAATACACTCAGCGAACTAATTATCTGTGTGCCGCTAAATCGAAGTCAAAGTGTTCGTCTTCGTCCAGGTTAAGCTTTGAATGTGCTAGATTTTTCCAGAGACAATAGGACAATGCTTGTGCACCTCGTATCAGGCTGGGAAGAAAATCATGTCGTTTTTCCCTAACACGTTTATTTTACCTCAAAAATTCACATAATGGTATTTTTAATCTCTGATATAATTTCTCATTTTTTATGACTTCTCTCCAACAGTGAACTAGCTTTTTGATGCCTTCTTCAAAAAAATTCTTGGACTTTAAAAAGAAAAGCAAATTCAGGTAATTTTTCAGTTGTTCACAATTTTCATGAATTTTATTGCTACAGTGATGCTGCAAAAACCTGCAAAGAGCAATATTAAATAGATAAGGTGGATGAGATAAAACTTCCTCATTGCAGCTCATAATTTTTTCAAGAGTTATTCTTGTTGTATTGTAGCATTGTGATACCGAAGCACATCTTTTCTACCGAGTATTACTGTTTTTTTCTTGATAGAGCAGTTCTTAGATCATCAAGTTGCGATCAATATTTTGCAGCCGTAATTGTTTGGTTGGGGTCTGATAACTCATAATGGATTAATCTTCTCGTGTCCCTCCATAAATAGAGTTTGATCTTTCTTGGGTGTAGTCCCTGTTTTGGAACTGGCTGTGGACTTTGATTTCAGTCTAACCATTGTCTTTTGCGCTGAATTTTGTTGTAAAGAATCCATTTTTCGTCTCCAGTGATAGTTTTTTCCAAAAATAGGTCTTGATGGTTCTTTGAGAGCAAATATGAGCAGAAAGTCAATCTTTGGTTTCGTTGAGCAACATTCAAATAATTTGGGAACCCATTGTCTAAGTTGTGAAATCTTTCATAGTTTATGAAGGTATGAAATTATAGTGGTATGAGCTTTATTAAATTGTTGAGCTAATTCTCTGTAGGTTAATTTTGGATTGACCTCTACAGCAGTGGTTCTTAACCTGGGTTCGATCGAACCCCAGGGGTTCGGTGAGTCAGTCTCAGGGGTACGGCGGAGATCAAGAAACACATCTGACTCATATGATTCGTGATGGCACGCCCTGCTGGCCATCATTGCTGCAGGTGATCATGCTACATCATTTGGCTAATCTGTGCTGCAGGGAATTTGGTGCGCTCAATAATCGACTTGTGACTGTCGTGATGGTACGTCTTGTGATTTCTTTCTTAATATTTTAATCCCTTCATACTTACTATGTCGAGCAAAAAAAGAAAGAGGTCGGATGAATATGTACAATATGGATTCACATGTAAGCGGAACGTGATGGGAGTCAGCGTCCTAACTGCATGATTTGCAATGCCAAGTTGAGCAATTCTAGTCTATCACCGGAAAAACTAAGAAAACACTTCCTTAAGCTGCATTGAGATGAAAAATACAAGAACACAACGCTCGTTGAATTCAAGGTGAAGAGAGCCAGATTCGATGAAAAGGCTACTCTGCCTGTTCTCGGCTTTGTACCCATCAACAAACCAATTCTCACAGCATCGTACGAAGTTGCTTACCTGATCGCAAAGCAGGGCAAACCACTTACCATTGGTGAAACACTCGTAAAACCAGCTGTGTTGAAGATGGCAAATATCATGCTGGGAGAAAAGACTGAAGTAAAGTTCTCCCAAATTCCTCTTTCAAATGGCACCATCAGCGACAGAATAGAGGACATGAGCAAAGACATCTTAGCTCAAGTATTTGCATACCTGATTTCAAGCCCGGCAAAATTCAGTCTTCAACTCGACGAGACCACAGACGTTTCTAATCTAAGCCAGCTTGCCGTATTAGTGCGCTATGTGAAAGACGACGTGTTAAATGAAATTTTTTTATTTTGTAAGCCTCTTACAACAACAACTAAGGCAGCCAAAGTGAAAAAACTTGTGGATAACTTCTTCAAAGACAACAGTCTTTCGTGGGATATGGTTTCTGCAGTTTGTTCTGACAGAGTTCCAGTCACGCTGGGAAGAAAGTCTGGTTTTGGTGCAGTAGTGAAAGCCGATGCACCTCACATCATTGTTACGCATAGTATTCTGCACAGGCATGCGTTAGCAACAAAAACGTTACCTCCAAAACTGGCAGAAGTATTAAAAATAGTGGACTGCGTGAACTATATGCAAAGTAGTGCTCTGAGGCACCGCATCTTCAGTGAGCTGTGTAAAGAAATGGGCTCTGAATTCGAGGTACTTCTGTACCATTCTAACATTCGGTGGTTAGCACGGGGACAGTCGCTGAATTGCGTTTTTGCCGTGCGTGTGGAATTAGCCCTGTTTTTGCAAGACCACCAACAATGTCATGCTGATTGCTTCAAAAATTGAGTTCATTTTCATTTTAGTGCACTTGGCTGATATCTTCGCAGCTCTCAATCATCTCAATCACAAGATGCAGGGCGGTGAATTCAACATCATCGAAGCGGAAGAAAATCTGAAGGCTTTTAAAAAAAAAGCTACCGTTATGGAAACGACGAACAGAGAACAATAACTTCGCAAACTTTCCCCTGCTGAACGACTGTGTAAGATCGAAGATGTATCTGGAATCGGAGACATTTCTGTACCCGCGGGACTGAAGCAAGCAATTGCCACGTACTTATGGGCTTGCAAAGTCTCTCAACGGATACTACCCTACAAGAGAGTCATATCCAGCATGGGTGAGACATCTGTTCACGTTTAGTGTTGAGACAACAGATGTCAGTGATGAATACCTTGATGAAATCTTTGAAATTTAGCAGAGCCAGGTTCAACAGCAACTGTTCAAAACAACAACGTTTTTGTGTCAACAAATGGCAACGTACCCTGTTATTGCTAAGAAAGCTTTGCAGATTTTCATACCGTTTGTTACAACACTTCTTTGCGAGCAATCCTTTTCGAGGATGCTGGACATAAAAACGAAGAAAAGAAACAGACATTGTTGCGAAAATGACATGAGAGTGGCACTTGCCAAGGTGAAGCCGCGCATTTCTGAACTGGTCTCTGACAGGCCACAGAAGAAGTCATACCGATTTGCAGCAAATATTCATTACTATATTTTTTGTGTGAATATCATGTTTTGATGATTTTGTTCTTTGAACACAGTGATGTTGTTGCACGGTTCGATTTGTGCTCCACTAAAATATATACCTATGTTTTGAATTTGAAAAATTATATTTTATTTTTCTAATTAAGAAGGGTTCAGTGAATGCGCATATGAAACTCGTGGGTTTCGGTACCTCCAACAAGGTTAAGAACCACTGCTCTACAGCATCTTTAATGGCTTCTTGATCAATTAATTTTGGTCCTCCCAAATGTGGGTAATCCTTGACGTTGAAATCATTAGATGAGAACTTTGCAAACCACAGTTGACATTTTCGATCTTTCTAAACATTCTTCTCATAGACAATTCGAATGTTTCTTGGAGCTTCTACAGTAGCAGTGCCTTTTAGATGTCTCAGATGCTCCTCGTTAATCTTCATCTTTTCAGAGTTAAGCCAGTCAACATGGATTGAAATAACCTATTGAAAATTAATTGTATAACTCTTGGGAAGCTGCGAAGTGATCAAATAAAAAACGACATGATTTTCATTCCAACTTAATATTTTAAGCATTTAAATTTATATTTTGCTGTGTCGAATATAAAATTGGTCAATGTTGTCTCGCGTTGCAGACTGGTTGGCTGTAGTGTTGAAATAAGTGTGATTTAAAGGCGAGGAACGCCGCTTTTTTCTAGTTCTTCGAGTGAGTAGGTCTTTGAATGGTGGACCTGCTGGTGAGCATCGTTTAGTCGAGTCAGTGTTGTGTGTTGTCAGTAGTTGGAGCAACTAAATAGATCATTTAATAGTTTCCATATATTCTGCTATTTTCATTTACACAAAAATTCACCAAAGAGTTGCAGGAAGTTTGAGCATACAATACTAGTTCTGCTTCCATCCCTTGTGTTTCTGTCGTAGCAAAGAAAGCACTGTAGCTAATTTCTACTAAATGCGGACAAAGTGTAATAATTTCTTTTTGTTTACACTGTCACTCGTGTGTGCTGTGAATTAGGCCAATGAAGTGTCCTACATAAAAATTTCTTCGCAATCTTTCACCGTTGGTATCGCCTGCAATTAATTTTTAAGTGTGTTAAGTGTATTTCCCCCCCTTTCTTTGTTAGGCAAGTGTTCCCAGTTGACGAAGCGTCTGGTATGTGCTGCCATGATTTCCTCCATCGGCTGTGTGTGATCAGCATAACAGAAGGGAAGAATTTCCCAGTCTATCTTCCCTTCCTAAAAAATCAAAACTTAGAGAATAGTGTGGCAAGAGCAGTAGAAGTAGACTCCTTCGGACTCGAAACACCTCGGAATGCGCGTCTAGATTGATCTTGACGTAGAGGTAGGTGCGATCTAAATGTTTATGACTCTGTTGAGTCATTTTTTTTATAGTAGAGAACTAGGCACTACGTTTCCTTTTGTTATGATGTCAACCTCACCCTTAGGTACCAGCGTTGCATTCTAATAACTATCAGACTTTTCTCCCCAATCTTGAACTTCACCAATTAACTACATGTATAAAAAAATTATTTGCAGGCGAATGCTGATGTAGCTTTAGTTTTTTGTCAGTGTAATAGTAATTTTAAGCTCTACGCCATGTTTATTCTTTAGTGGACTTCATCTAATTTTATATCTTTTTCTTCAATAAAGGAACGTGCGTGTGATGTTAATGTGCAGAGAACATCGTTTTGTTTGAATATTTAATTTTGTATTTTCTTTTATCAATATTTCCGCCAGTGATCTGTCGTAGGACTTATGGAACTCGTTGGTTTCGCCAAGCATAGGCTAAACAAATTGATTTTTCTCTTGTTCCCAGAGCAAGGTTTTCACGCCTCTGATCACACTACATGCTCGAGACAAAAAAATTTTTAGAAGAACTTTGAAGCGGCAGTTATTTTTGATTTGTGATTACATAACACGCACGATCTTACGTATATTAAACTAGCTTTCTCTCCCGCCAGCTTGCGCTGATTCATGCTCTGCATAAAGGATTATTTTCAATTGAATGTGTGCTAGTAATTTACATAGTATGCTGCTGTAAATACCAAGTATAAATATTGTTGCTAGCGGAAATTATTTTTGTTGAAAGCATTATCGTTTGGATGCGGTATTTCGTAAGAAGCAGAATTGAATAAATCAGTATCTTGTATGAATGTTATTTATTTCTCCCATATTCGTTGAACTGCTACATTCCTGAAGGAGAAATTCACCAATAACAAAATGTTGCTAATGATAATACTGAAACAGTATTATGGTTGATAAAATATATGATTCGTTAATGATAATATTACTAAAAACTCAACTTGCGTCCCTGCACTTCTCCGCAATCGTTCGAGTTGATGAAGCGTCAATTGAAGCGCTTATATTAGGCAAATTAAGAGATCAAGATTAACCAACAAATTAAGTATCTATTCTTCGAAATTTCTGTTCTAGAAACTACGAAGCAGTAACGAGATATCAACTGGGAACCGCCCAAATCCAATTGGAAGTTAAATATTACCTCATCAATATTATGTCAGAAAGATGCTTTTAGGTTGACCATCATGGTTGCCGTGAGTTTTATTTAAACATACACAAAATTATGATATCCTGGCCGAAAAAAAACATTTAACCTACATAGTTCAAATCGCATGACTCTCAGTTTTACACAGATGGACTTGAAGACTGGTATTAACGTTTACAGAAGTGTATTGACGTAGATGGAGTATATGTTGAAAAATGAACATCATAACTTTGGCCGTTTTCTCTAACCGTCCTTTTTCAACAAACGTTTTGAAGCCCCCTCGTAGGTTGTTGTATTATTATCAATAATTTCTGAAAACGTTGCAAATCACCCTACACAATGCCGAAGCATAACATATATCAACAAAAATTTAGTAGTGAGTGTTTTAAAAATGATTTTTTCAGGTGTTGACTGATGGAAGTGAAAGAAAATGAGAGTGTAGCTCATGTTAAACTCTGTGCGTTATTAATGCTAAATACTAGGATCTAGTTCATTCGCGATCAAAGAAGCATAGTAAAGCGATCCCTGTAAGATCAGTGTTAGAACAAACTACTTAGGTGATGAACCTATTATTTAAAAGTGATGATGCTAAGCTTGAGGAAACTCTTCCTATGTTTGTCAGTTGCTGTGCGTCGATCGTGACGACCAATCACTTAGTGGACTTGCACGAATTGCATCGCAGACGGCATAACAACTATGAATCTTAAAATGCATCGTTCTAAATGTTCAAGAATGATGATGATAGTAATAAGTAAACATTCTGAAGAAGACTTAGTAAATGTCATTGGAGATAAGTTCAGCTTATTGCATGATAAAACTAATGATATTACTATTAATAAAATGTTAGGAATATTAATTATGTAAGCAAGTGAGAAACACGGAAGAGCCATATCAACCTATTTGTGTTTAGTGAAACTGGATTAAGGTAATGCTGAATACATTGTAACTGCGTTGGGAGATTGTTCAGCAGTATGAACCTCACAAAGTCCAATACATGGAATAGAATGGAGCTGGAGTTACTCCATTCTCTGATGAGCATTATATTTGAATTATTGTGGTGTGGGAAATGATGTCACAATTATGAACTCCCAGCCAAAGTAATAAATGCTATAGGCACCTTGCATCCTATACAAAGAAGTTAACCGATTCAAGCTCTATTGACGCACAACTTATGACGTTAGAATTGCGATTCACTGAAAATGAACCTTCCACGAGTAAAATTTCTTCTGATATGCAACGGGTTATAATATTTAGTTTTATTTTTTATTTATATCATTGACAAGAAAAGTTCTGTATAATCAGAGTTATAGCTAGAAATCTGGCTACTGAAATGTCATATCTAGGTAATTCTAGCTATAAATTATATAGTCTCTAGCTTAAAATTATTTCACAGAGTTGGCAACACTACTAACTTGTCCTCGTTCATCACCAGAAGGTCAGGCCTTCGCTTCAAGAAAGTGGAGTTAGTTTAGTGCCCTTGAACTTCCAATTAGTTTCACAAAATTGTTGATGGGTGTACGTTTGTGAAGTGTTTAAAGTCGTAAAATAATTGTACGAGATCTTAGTCAAAAATTATGCATTTCTTAAACAAATTAGAAATTTTTTTCCTGACACCACCGCCGTCCAGAAATTTTGGAAGTCGTTTCCATTGTCTCATTTATTCGTTACATATAAATGGATTCAGGTTTGATATGGATTTGAAGTTTGATAAGGATTTCAAGTTTGAAGTGAATTTAACACGTTGACTCCGAAGTGGTACGTATGTGTACCACTGAGGTTAGGTTCTGTAATTTTTTCAGATCCTTCTAGTGACTATGCGTACAAAGTGAAGATTTACACCAATCAGGCAATCGGAGGCAACGTGTTAAGGTTTGCTGTGGATTTGAAGTCTGAAGGAGATTTACAGTTTGACATGAATTTAAAGTTTGATGTGGATTCAAAATTTGATGTGGATTTAAAGTTTTATGTGCATTTAAATTTATTGTGGATTCAAAATTTGATGTGGATTTAAAGTTTGATATGAAATGTCAATGAATATCATGGTTCAGGTCAAGGAAATGTTTGAGGGTAATACTTGAACTTGACACCAGCCTTAATTTAGGTGCGCAAACTATTGGTTTCAAGAAATTTCAATGCACATTGGTGTCACATGACTTTTTTATTTACAAGTGTGGTATAGTTAAAATTATGTGCTTAACCATATTCTGGTACAGTTCCTGTAAGGTGCCAAATTATAGTCAGGTACTGTTCCTGTAAAGTGCGTTACTATATTTTGGTACAGTTCCTGTTAGGTGCCAAATCTTAGTCAGGTACAGTTCCTGTTAGATGCCTAACAATATTTTATAAAAAGTTCCTGTTAGGTGCCAAATCGTAGTCAGGTATAGTTTCTGTTAAGAGACAAACTACATATATTATGGTACAGCTGATGATAGATGCCAAACTGTAGTAGAATAGATTACAATAAAGCAATAGAAACGAGCCATTTTGTCTATTCTTCGGTTGCTACTCAAATTCCATGCTGTTTAAAGTAAAGGCATCAAACACACACGTACATCTCAATCACGTAAGCCAATTCAGTCACGTATACGCACTTCACTCACGCACAGGAATTTGTCATCCACTGCTATTTGAGTTACGCACATGTATCACTATCTTACACTGGTTCCAGGCGTTAGGCACATTGAATGAGTACGTCATAATGCTAGAGGGTTCCTAATCCATTATTTGTTGAGACGATATTTGAATGTGTTCACAGGGCCAGCAGAAAAGATGTTTTCGAGCAGCTGGTATCAAGTTGCGGCAATTTTAGCTGGAAAGAACTTTAGAGCTTGGGATGTCTAGAAGTTTCGATTATTAGTTTTTGATTGTCATTTCTGGTTTGCCCCTTAGAGTTTCAGTCGAAAAGCCCTTCCAGGGTAATATCGTTGAGACTTGTAGGTCTCAATTAGTTGTCCTCGCAGTCATTTTTGTCATAGGAAAATGAGTTCGAGCTGTTGAAGATGTCTTTCGTAGTTGAGATTGCAAAATTTAGGAATCATTTTCATTACTTTACGCTGCATTTTCACCATTTTATTAATATCTCTTCCAACGGTAGGAGACGAAAGTTGCACTGGATATTCTAGATGTGGCCGGACTAGCATTTTATGGAGCGGTAATATTATATTCTCAGATTTTGATAGATTTCTCAACTTTTTGAGCCTTCCAAAACTTAAATTTCTTCTGATATGCAACGGGTTATCATTTGATTCTAATTTTTATTTATATCATTGACAAGAATTTAACAGTTTTGGTCAATGTCTTAAAATTCTATAAAACTTTGTAGAACACTCAATAAGCTATTGGAAACAAAATAAAATGACTCTAATGCTGTAAATTTCATCTGGTATAATATCCATAGGTCATAAGAGCCTGCGTAGGATGGTGCATCTCAGTTTTCGTTAATTTTTCCTTAATTTACACCATTTGTTTGAGTTTTTCATTTTATTCCTAGTCAATACAAGCTATGCTGTTGATCTATGACCTGCATATATTGATTTCAGATTTCTATTTTTTTTTTAAATGCAAAGGGTATCTTATGAAATTTTTTACGTTTTTTGGTCGATGTCTTAGAATCGTATGAAATTTTGTATAAAACTCAATTAGCGATTGGAAGTAAGATAAAATGACTCCAATGGTGAAAATTTCATTTGGTATAGCATCCATAGGTCATGTCATATGAGCCTGTGTAGGATGATGCATCTCAGTTTTAGTTAATTTTTCGTTAATTTGCTCTATTTGTTTGCGTTTTTTGTTTCATTCCTACTCAATACAAGCTATGCTACTGAACTATGACCTGCAGTTATTGAATATTTGTCAAAAATTCAATTATCTAAATTTTTTGAAAACATGCAAAGGGTATCCCTTTTCGAAATTTTTTGTTTTTCAGTCACTGTTTTAGAAATTTTATGAATTTTTGTACAACACTTAATTAGCGATTGGAAACAAGATAAAATGACTAAAATGCTGTAAGACTCCTATAATCGAACTCTACTTCATATACTCGAGCTTCATTCATCATCAATGAAGTTTGAAAACAAGATTAGATCTTCCTCTCATGAATGTATAGCATGCAAAAAAGGGAGAATGTTTTCTGGAACGATCCAAAACCTTGAAGGCAAGAGCGTTTCATGCCTAAAGTCCACGCTAATTCTCATAAACCACACAATGTTAGAGATTGCGTCGGTTGCGTTAGATATTCGTATCTCAAGCCGCTGTCTCGCCAAAAAAACATAATCGTAAATTTTCTCATTGTAGTCGTCGTCGTACCGTGCTACTTCATCGCTCTAGCACTATAAAACGGTCTCATTTCCGCCATGTGTCGCTTTACGCGTGAAAATGTTGGCTGATGAATTCGAATGACCTTGATTTTAATGGTATACTTGAGAAAATTTTCAGGAAGATAATGATGAATAAACAACGGATTCACAGTTTAGCTTGATATGGTAGATTATGTTCGAGTTTTGGGCTTCCTGTCAAAAGATTGGACTGTTAACTGTGATTAAATTTGTTCCAAGAGAGTCAAAATAAACTGTAACTTTTTCTTTTTGGGGAAGTATGCTTTCGGCTTCAAATTACTTGGGAATTCTCATAAAAATGGGCGAAGAAATAAACTGTAATGGACTGATAAAATTGTCTGATAATGATGTGTCGCTATTAAAATTTACGTTGGCGCATGGCAGCTTACTTTAAA
Organism: Trinorchestia longiramus; assembly: GCA_006783055.1. NCBI lineage: Eukaryota > Metazoa > Arthropoda > Malacostraca > Amphipoda > Talitridae > Trinorchestia > Trinorchestia longiramus. The sequence goes on along the minus strand of VCRD01001691.1, from coordinate 4,662 downwards.
ATTCATGGGAGCTAGTTTATGAATTTCATCGTGTATTGGTGGGTTTGGACAGTTGTTTTAAAATGCCTAACAAACGTTAACCTAGAACCAATCAGCTTCAAAGTGTTTTGGATATTTACATAGTTTATGCAAATCTTGGAAGTTTTTCATATCCCACAACTAACAAAAATCCAGGAAAAAATTGAGAGAGAAGGTAGCCTAGGTAACCGCAAGGGAGTATTCCATTCCTCGATGCGATAATTCAAAAGGCTCTCGGTGAAGAAAATTCATTTTCGATTCGATAAGTCACTAAAGGACTTATTTTGAAGCTTCCGATACGCCTATGGTAGGCCTTTCATTCAAACCTCACCTTCACACAGAGCACTAGCAGACCCTGACAAAGAGGTTGTGGTGTCCATGTGTCCCCGGGCCGTGGTCTCGCTCGCACACAAGTACAGACTTCCTCCACAGGAGTGTGCACTCAGACTAGCAGTTTGATGCTTGGATTGTACACTCTTCGGAATGATCAATTCTGATTTTGAGTAGCACTCAGGATGAACAGTGTAGTCCTGTAGATGCTAGTGTATTCTACATACTCGTATACCCAAACTTAGTCGTGGACACATACATTGTACTTGAAGACGCGCTCCTGTTGAAGAGTAGTCATACAGGAGCTACCATACGTTATGTTCTAACCTGAAGATTTGCCTGAAGTTGTATTGGAAGCTTTGACATTAGATGTTCATGACGGAGCAACTGTCGTACTGAATCAGGGTTTCTTCGTTTCGTATCAGGTACACAGTGCACCCTTTATTATCAAAAGTAATGTATGCATTTCTGTCCTCGATACGTCGGATAATTGATTTAAGAGCAGATGAAAAAAATTATCATCTAAAACGAGTTACCTTCCCACAACCGCTACGACTTTACTCTTTCTTGACAATTTGTACTCAGCTTCTGCTCGTGTGTTTGATGTACTAAAGAGGATTGCTCTGAAGCGTGCTGGTGGTGAACATATTTCCTTTAGCATCACCAGAACTCTCATAACTGCAATCATGGAGTACAAATAACACAGTAGAAGCCTTTTTATCTCAGAGCACGTCTGTTCTAGCTCATACAGTTGCAGTAGGAGCCATGAACGAGAATTTTGTGCAGTTTATTGACAAAGATAGAAATCTGTAACTGTTCAGCCACATATTCATTGCTGTCGTTTCATTGTTGGTAATTCTGAAGCTCTGATATCAGGATACTTCCGTGAGCAGGGTGCTGTGGCGACGCGGGGCACCAACCTTGCCCAGTCAGTGGTGCTGCTGGAGGTCGCCAGGGAGTTTGCTGACAAGTATTCTAAGGACCCTGATTCGCTGCCACTCATCTCTTCTGCTTGTCCAGGTTGGTACTGAGTGGAGGTAGGAACTACTCTACTGAACTTAGCTTATGAGGACTGCTGTAGAGGATGTTATGTAGGTATTGCTACTGAACTTGGCTTATGAGGACTGTGTATATGATATGTAGGTGTTGCTACTGAACTTGGCTTGTGAGGACTGCTGTGGTGGATGTCATGTGGCTGTTGCCACTGAAATTGGCTTGCGAGGATTATTGTTGTGAATATTTCCTTGAGGAATTTTATAGAATAGTGAAAAGTAAGGCCATGAGAAATGTCTTGTAGTAGAGGAGGATCTAGCTAATGTACGTACATATGTAGGGAGGATTTGGTATTTAGTGACATTTGCTTCTTGTATCATCAAGGTTTCTATTTCATCTCAGAAATTGCATTTAGGAAGGTCGTTTAATGTTTTGCTTCAGATGTGGCGTTGTGTGGTGATGAAAGCATCAGACTTCTACAATTTTGTGCTTGTGGAGGATTCGGAATTTGTGGTTTATAGATGGATAATAATCCCTCAGCTTCTTTTATACTATGTATACATTTAGTGTCTCTCCTCGTCAGCTCCCACTCAGAATTATAGATCCTCACAGGACGTAAACGTCACATTGAAATGGCAACATCTTCCTTCAATATACAAACGTGAAAATTAAATAACACCTAGCTAAATTTCCAACCTTGTGCAGGCTGGATCTGTTATGCGGAGAAGACGTAGACACAGAAGGTGCAGCACCATATCAGCGCTGTTCGCAGTCTCCAGCAGGTGATAGGCGTCCTGGTCAGAGGCCTGTGGACGTCTGCGGTCGCCAAAGACCCGCTAAAGGTGCACAAAATTTTAAATCTTTTCTTACGTTGCTTGGCTTAGAGTTATAATTTTTGACTTGAGATTCATTTTGAAAAATAGTTTTAGGGCATTTTACATTTTTCTCCTTTTTTTGGTTTTCTTTGTTCAGGTTTTACATAAGGTATCGTTTTCATGTAGAGTTTCCTGAATCAACATGATGCAAAATACTTCACTTTCAACTAGTTATGTATATAAACGGCCAAGTTCCCATGAATGTTTTCACAAAGAAAGTTCTGAAAACGCAAGTTCAAGAGTAACTACCCTACTATCCTGGGAGGGTAGCAGGGTCCTCTGAGTCGTAGCTATCCTCTGAGGAGTTATCTCACGACAGAAGACGGGCAGCGAGCGGCAGAGGGCCTCTTTCCTCTTTTGTTTAGAATAGAACAAGGCAATGAAAATGAGCTGTTTGGCCCATTCATGGGTTGATTCACAAGTTCCATGCCATAGTTACCCAAGTCACATGACGTTGATACACAAGTTCCATGCCGTAATATCCAAGTCCCATGCATTTTGGTTGCGGATTTTGCTCATAGTGTGCTGTTTTCTCTACAGGTGATTTTACTTGTTACCAGTTAGGCTCTATTACTACCTTTCTTCTTATATGGGGTTTTTTGGGTGTGAAATCGTTTTACTCATACTGTACTATTTCTTTAACAGACGACTCACGTGTTACTACTTAGGCCGTTACCACCTAGCTTTTTAATGGGTCTTTTTGTACACTAGTCCCATATCACACAGACGTGTTGTTGCTCGTAAACCGTCACTGAGGAACATTCATCTGACTTGCAGTTTTTCTTTGTGGTATTTTTTAAAAATTTTTTACCTGTCACTCTTTACTCCTATATTATTATTATTATTATTATTATTATTATTATTATTATTATTATTATTATTATTATTATTATTATTATTATTATTATTTTAGTTGTGCAAGCATTCCCACGTATAATATCAGAGGCAACGGTGCTATAGAAGTCTTGCAGTACGTGAGAAGTATTCAGATTTCTTCTGAGTAAATTCCGACCCAGCTTCAGTTCAAATTGTGTTCTCTTAATTATTCGAACCTAAGTTCGAAGTCATGGCATCAGCTTTTACTTGTACAAAGTAGCAAACCTTTAAAACGGTTCGACATAGGACAAGATTTTTGGAATGTGTAAATGAATAATAGTGTTATTATTTTAGAAAACTTATGTCATTAGGTGATCCACGTCACGATCATGCCGTACTTCGATAAGAAGTTGGAAGCTTCTCGGACACAATTTGTTGAGCTCACCCATACTAAGGACGTGGACTGCGTCATTGCAGCTAGTGAAATTGCAAGATTTCATGACTTCATCTAGGGTAGTCAAAGACATGTATGCTTTAAATATCAATAAAACGTGTTACAATAATAATAAAGTTCTGGCAGTGTAACATCAAACCTTACATAATATGAATTACTTACGACTAGCAAAGGTTTTGAGGCCTAGCATCCGAAGTTGACATTCGGTGAGAACATTAATGTTACGTTATGGCATTATTTTTTATTATTAATCTAGGTTGCATTCTTCTCCAGTGGAAGTGAACCATATGCTGTCAGAAGAGAGTCGAGAGTTGAGGACGGTGTATCCTGTGGCGCTGAGTGAGCTACTCAGCTCAGGTAAGTTCATGTCACACGAGGGCTCCAGCGCTGGTAGCTATGCTGACTTCGTACTGCGCTACATGGCCTCTTCTGTGTACAACACTGAGCTCAACGACCTGCATTGGAAGACGCTGAGGTGACGTATCTTTTTCTTCTTGTTTTACATTTATTGGAGATACGGATACGAGTCCATGCAGCTCCACGGCTTCAGGGATGTTTGTTACTCTAAAGTTCAGGACCCTGAGGTCAGTGAGGTGCCGTACGCTGCAGACTAGTACCTTTCTGTAGCATTAACAAACAAACAAACAAACAAAAACGTATATTTCCAATAAAGTTGGTACATAAGAAATGTAACATCATTGGTTTTAAAAAATGCCTTATCATAAAATCCAAGTGGTAGGTATTCTATGCATAGTATCATAGATGATAGAACAGCAGTACCTACGTCTATACATAAACATTCACATCACGCAATGAACGTTAAATATACATGGAGAAACAAATGAAACTTCGCTTTTTCAGTGATGACTTAAGAGGTAATCATTGGTGATACATATAAATTCTGACGTGGTAGATATTATACGCATTTTAGGTGATAAGCGAAATATTTTCTTTAGGTACAGATTAGATTTGGCATCATTACATTTAACTGAATTGGATGTTTAACATCCGAGAAATACCGAAAAAGGAAAATTATGAGAGCGAAAACTTAAAACATAAAGTTGTGATTGTTATTAAATTGAAATTGTAATGTCTAATTACTGGTTGACCGTATGGTATGGCTTGCTGATGATCGATTTAATTTAATCATTATTACAGTTATCTGTAATCATCGTG